>SHCU01000661.1:38870-52671 GCA_004307685.1 Ceratina australensis | reverse complement strand
TCTCTCGACTTCGCGGTCTCGTAACGTTTCTTAATTTTATTCTGCGTCGTAGAATTTGATTATGAATCAACGGGAAGGTCGAGGTTACGTTGAGATTCTAGCGAGACACGTAGCGGACGTTCGGTGACCTTTTCCCCAGCGCCGTTATCCAAGGAAACGTGGCTAACGTAACTGAAACGGGGATCGGTGCGTTTCGTATGGGCGTGGGACCACTTCGTGGCTCCGTGGCGGGGTCGTTAATTATGGAACGCCATGGGTTACGTTTCAATGGATGATTGATGAACGCGCGGCGATCCTCATCTAACCTCCTCCTTCTCGTCGCAGGGAGGAACAGGCCCGCGAGAGAGACGAGAGGAGGAACGGGACGGTTGCCAGAGAGAAAGAAGATCCCAGCCAGGAGGTACCGCTCTTGAAACAGGTTTCTGATTGTTCAGAGAACCAGCATCATCCTCTCCCGGTTTCTCTCGGACGCTCCCGGAACACGGGGCTACTCTTCGTTACCGGAGAGAGGCAGCCGTGTCCCGTTCCCGTTGTTCCCTGTCGATTTGACGAAGCGTTACGATTTAATCGATTTACAGTACGCATAGAAAACGATCGTCCCCCGTGTTTGAAGGGCTTGTCGATTTTATCGGGCGCCGCTTTAAACGGATGTCGATGGCTTCCGTTCACCGCGGTCCTCAAACGGGTCTACCTTAGGAAACAAGTGATTGTACCATTATCAGGCTGCTACCTGCCGTTACAGCCTGATTTTATGACGCGGCTTTCTAATTAAATATAGTTACAGTTATCTCGTACGCATCTGACGCTTTAAATCGTACAGGCTTTAGAGGCTCTTTAACTCCTTGAGACACAGGATTGCAGATATAAAATAAAACTATGTTGCACAGGAATTTTATCGCGTTTTAAATTAAACGTAATTGGGATATTTTTATTAATAAAGGTTAATGTTGGTCAGGGTGGAACACTTTTAGTCCCATCGTGATCCAATTAACCCTTTGCAATCGAGAGGTGACTCCCAGTCACCATCTGTTTTATAAAATAATTGTTATATAGATAAATAATTATTGCTTCAATATATTATTGATTGAATTAAACTTAATTATTATAAGATTCGTATATACATTAATTTAAAAAATGTCGAAAGAAAAGATTATTAATAATTTTAATACATTAACCCTCTATGGGCCGAATTTTTATTTTAAATCGCTAGAAATTAAGGGAATCGAAAATCAGCAATTATAAACTTAGATACGCAGATGAAACAAAATTATTCCGTTTAAACAATTTTATTGCTATATATACATTACGTGACTTTCAGGTAACGACGGCCTATAATGTTTGCATCTCCATGTATTAGAACTGGTAAAATAATGATAAATTAAAATGTGACCTGAAAGTTACACTGGCCCATAGGGGGTTAATTTGCATGTAAAGAATTCATAATAAATATTTGTGGAAAAATTGCGAAGGGTTAGAGTTGTGCGAGCAACAGGATCCCTGACAAAAGTTTAAGCCGTGTAATAAAAACCTGTATCCAATATTCGAATTTTCTTTCATGGTCATTCGGTACAAAACTCTGAATTGGAATTGTTGCGTCATCTTCAAGATTCTTCTTAACTGTTACTTCTCTTGATACGAGGCGTAGCCAAGTAGTTGGGATGAAATTTGATCGCAACCTGGTCTAATCTCCGCGTGCGTGTCAAACGCAAAGGAGAAAGGGCGTTGGCATCGGTAGTGTTGTTCGTTTCCGGTAGATCGTAGAATCGAGATAAAAGAGAATTCGTTTTCTTTGGAATCCTTCTCTTGATCTTAATCTGAATACTGTTTATTGATTCCCCAAAGCATTAATAGAAAGTAGAATACCCTTTTCAAACTCGTATCCCGTTTTAATCTACATAGAAACGTACAATGTTTCACCTTGAATTCTATGGAAATTCACCTGTCATAAAAAGTAGCGGTAGAACGAACAATTTTTATGAGCGTGTCAAGCTCTTTACACCAATGGCCATGGAATAAATTAATGAACCAGAAAATCTTATCGTCGTAACAAAAATCAGAGTACATTTTTTTACGATCGATCAAGCTCTATAAAAAATAATAAAAATGATTTCTCTGAATGTTCCCAACGGTCGTCGGTTGACAAAGTGATCGCGTGTCCCGCGAATCCATCGGGTATGGCCCGGGATCAGGCGAAGGGAGGCAGGCTTGCGAGCACGAAAAATGTCGTCGCCGCGGTACGTGTCGGCACGTCCGGCTCGATCGCCACTGAGATAACGCCGCGGTGCTTTTCTTGTCCATCCGTGGGATCGCACAAAAGTTGCACGTGTGCCCCGGGTCCTCTTCGTTCGCCGGCGGACACCGACGGGAACAAGAAAGCCGGGGACGCGAGAAAAGCATTCGAATGAATTACCGGCGACGTGACGTCTCGGCGAACGAGTCGGGTACTTGACGAGAGGCCTAACTACCTACGTACCTAAACATTTTCCGTTCGGTTATACATTTAAGGAATTTCATTATGTTATTATCTGCTTATTATAGATTTTCACCAACAATTAGCGCTGTGCGATTCTGTAAGAGTAATTGTTAGGTCATTGAGTATGAAACGTCGGATTTGAGACCGAGAGTTTGGCGAGTAATCGGACATTTCATACTTAATAGCCTAACGTAATATGAAAATGGCCACTTTATTTTATTCAATTAACATTCTTTTTTTATTATAATATTAGGTTACGAAGTATGAAACGTCCGATTACTCGCCAAACTTTCCGTCTCAAATCGGACGTTTCATACTTAATGACCTAATAAAACACCCATTCTTGATTTTCGAGGAGTTAAAGAGTATCACATGAATTATGCATCGACCAGCGTTTGCTGGACGATGATTCATCACGGAGATAACTCTATAAATGCACGGACAATCGCACGTGGTGAGTAGGAGTACTCCATGGTAATAAGGGCTAATTAATTAATGATTAAACGTTTGCCTAAAGAAACACCGAGAAACGAATAAGTAATAAATAACCTCTGATTATTAGTTTTATGGGGTATTCTCAATGAATAACTCAGCTAATATTATTTTGTAAAATAGAACTTTATTAACAATTCGGGAGGAAGTCTTTTCACCTCGACACTACGGACGAGACTAGGCTAAAAATGTACCTGGAAATCCTTAACTCCTTTACAAAGGAACGCGATTGCCTGGGCCTGCCATTTATTGCACCCCAGATGTTAAGGTTCGTGATAGGGCTAGAGGCTCATCGGCTAAACGTAAACAAGAAATCAACTCTCATTTATGAGAATGATGGATATACCCTAGTCAGCAGATTCATTTTTGCTTATTTTATAAAGATAAAATTCAACATTGATACGTGTCACTTTTCTTTTCGATAAAAGCGTTATAATAATTGAAACGAAGCTTCACGGATCATTACTATTCATGAGAGACGAGGGGCAAAAAATTCTGAAGATATACCGCGAGCTCGACGGGGCAAAAAAGTTGTTGCCAGCTAGTTCACCCACTAAACGAGTTTAGCCGGAGCCATCCACTATATTTTAAGTACGCGGACAACGCGTGCGGCCGCGGCACGTCCTCGACAAAAGCGAATTAATGAAAGCGGCGAGTCGATTCAACTTACCGGCACGATGGACTTAACAATGGGAAGAATCCGGCGTTGAACGCGGAAGCCCATTAATTACACGATGAAAACCGCGTAATTATTGTTGCATTAGCGGGAGAGGGCACCGCCGCGTCGTTCCCTGTCCCTTCACCCGTTTCGCGGAACCACTATTCCCCTTTCTTTTATCCTCTCTCTAACGCCTGCAGCCGACTAACCCGTTGACCCGATACACCGACCGCAACAACCATACAAAATTCTCTGCTATTATTTCGTAAAAATAGAACGAATTTCATTTATAACAGAAATTAGAAATATAGCATCGTGCGCAGTGTCATACTGATAGCTGTTAAAATTTTAATCCTTTTTTTTATATAAAGGCTCGTACAACGTTAAATGTTAGTGCGAGTAAATTAGGGGTTCGGTGAAACTTCTATTTCTTTTTTTCTTCTGCGCGAGAAGCGGCCATTTCCGAAGGGCGAATATACTCGTGCGAAGTTTCTAAGAAGCTCGAAATCCGATCAATGGCGACGCAACGGGCGAGAAACGCCCGGGTCATGTGGTCGATGATCACGAAGGGACCCCCTGATGGAATTCGATCCAGCCGGCGGTCAGGATCCGAAGGATTTTCGTTTTCACGAAGCGAGCAACTCCGAACCGTTCATCGATTGCCGGTCGATCGATCGATTCGAGCTTCTTTTTATCCTCCCGATCCCTTCGCTCCATCCGTACTCTCGTCGATTCTGCCTTTTAACGACACCTCCGTCCCGACGTTCACGCTTCTTCACTCCAACCTTCGATATCGGAATTCGCGCCTTGTCACCTTCTACTCCTCCCGTCTTTTTTACCGCGCTACACACGGTTCGTCGTTCCTTTCCGTGGCCTCTGTACCGCCGCTGCGTCGTAAATACTGCCGGCTACTCGGGTAAGACGAGTAACCAGATCATTTTCGTTCTCAGGGTTCAACAACGGGCCCTTTGCATTCCGAATTCTACTTCAATTCCGTTACCAGCATTTGCTTCGAATAAAAATATTAAATGAGCCGTTTATTTTGAAAGTGACCTAACTCCGTTTTTCAATTTTTTGCCGGTTACCATGGTTACATGTACAACTTCATGTTATTTATCAGTGAAGCACTTCAGATTGCTTATATTCAGAGAAAATACGATACATTTTTTACACATAAGTTTTCCGAATTAATTGAATAACTGAGCCGTGTAGTTTGAAAGTGGCCCAACTCCATTTATAGTTACATCAAGATATTTACTAGCTTGGATAATAATGTAGAAATTATAGATCATAAATTTTTAATATCAGGACATTCGTTTTTACCAAATGATAGAGATTTTGCCGTGGTAGAAATGGCATTAAAAAAAAATAATTTACTGTACGTTCCCCAAGATTATTACAAGATTATTAAAAAGTGTCGGAAGGGTAATAATTTTATTCTAAATGAAATGAGACAGGAAGATTTTGTATCGACAAAATTATTAGAAGACGCAATTTTTAAAAGAGTAAAAAATTCTGATGGAGAATCAGTAAACTGGTTAAGAATATGTTGGATGCGTTTTGTCAGAAATGAACCATATAAAATTTTTTATAAGACATCCATGAATGAAAATGAAAATTTTAAAGTTCTGAATTTATTACCACGTCGGGGTGGACCAAAAAGGTTCGAAAATATTGTATTGGCACCATTGTATAAAAATATTAGGCAAGTTACAACAGCAAAATTTAAGGACATGATTGACCTATTACGATACATACCACCAGAACATCATGATTTTTTCAAATCCCTTTCACACGCACAAAATGTAGATGAATAGTAAATTGTTTTGTAATAAATTTATGTTTGTAATTTTCTATGTCCTGTAATTAAAAAATGTTTTGAATCACATAAATTATGTTTCCGAAGTGTTTTCAACATATGCAAAACAAATTCCGTATTCTTTTTTTTCAATTTGAAACATCTTAAATTATGTTGAATGGACTTGGGCACCTTCAAATTTTATAATGAATCTGGCTGTTAATTTTGAAAGTGGCCCAACTCCATTCTTGATAAGAAAATGCACGTTATTTACTTAATAATTGCCACTATTTTAACAGGAACTTTAAATTTAACATCCTTAGATACGCTTAAGCAGTATGACTCCTTAGTATCTTATACGTATATTTTTAAATTCATTGAAACGCAAAACTTTCAATATCTCGATTTGAAGATAAATGGAGTTAGGCCACTTTCAAAATAAGCGGCTCAAATGTCCCTCGATGGAGTGCAGAGGGTTAACACTAGATTGCCCAAGGAAGTCATTTTGACTGCTCCTTAGCTTCAATTAGAAAAGATATCATGTGTATAATGATACAATTTCTTAGCATTTTGTGATTTTTTTAAATATTTACTAATAATGTGTTTTAAAACTGTAAATAATATAAAGAAATATTAAAAATGAACTTTAAATAAATTTCTTTACACATCAATAATTCTTTAACAATGAAATCATTTTGACTGTTTTTGAAATCTTCGAACTACTAAGAGAGCCCAACTAAGGCGCGCTCTTCCTTTTATTCTACTCCCTCACACTCTATCATTCGTCACCTGTTCGCACATCTAATTCGTCCATGCCAATTTCGCGCTTAATCTATGAAAAATTCCTAACACGTTGATTGATTTCGCGCTCGAAACGTTTCCTTCGAGGTCTGCGATAAGCGCGTTTCGAGTAACGGTACAGGCAGTCAGCATTGGCGAGCGCACGCATAATATAAAAGAAACGTTCACCCTTTCGCTTTCGCTGCGGCGATCTCCTATTCTTTTTCCCTCAAGGTCGCCGTTTCCTTCTTTTTTTTTTCTCTTGTTTTTTTTCCCCTCTTCTCTCCCGTCTCTCCGTTTCGGAATGCTAAACCGAACGGCGGCGTGTAAATGGCAGAAACGTGGGCCGCTGGCCTCTCGTCCGTTCGCTTCACGTGCAGCCTATTACTCAACGTCGCCGGCGTAATTAGCATAATAATATCTGTAACTCGCGGTTGCAGCGCTAACTAATTACCGGCATATTAATCAAGGCATTCGACGCTGGAGCCAGGCCAATCCCGCCTATCCGAGATGTCAATCCAATTTATCTGTGCTGCATTAGAATGTCAACCGAGAAAGAGAGAGGGACAGACACGTTCTCCCGCGGCCATAGATCTCTCCCCGTGGATCCGGGAGGATCAACAATTTTTCCACTGTCACTGCCCGGGACAAATGAAACGGAGAGCCGGGTATCGTTGACTGTCGCGCTGCACCGCCTGTAATAACTAAATGAAATCGATCGAGAATGAGACTCTCTCGACGCCCGCTGTTAATTACCCCGGCGCGGGGAACGGTAAATGCGAATATAATTGCGCTCGCTCGTGAGAATATTTCAGCCGGGAAATTACGGAATCGAACGGGCGCGCGCGTATCTCGACATCAAAGACCGACCGATTCTTTGTTTCCGCTTGAGACACACGCGCTGCTCGCTAATCCAGCGACGGTTCCACGAACCACTTTCGAATCTCCCTGCCGAGTGATTAGCATCTCCGGGATTCGTGGACCGATCGCGATTTCGCCGGGGAAAAGAGGAACGCGAGAGGTGAACAACCGCCGCGATCGTTTCCATCTCATTGTCACGCTAATTTTAGCGGCCGCTCGACGTTCGCGAATTATCGTCCAATTAACAGGGAAATAATTGAAGGGAAAAATTTCGGTAATGTCCGGTTGCCCGGAAAGTAATTTCGTTTTTTCCCGACTGACGATTTAATTGTATCTTTTTTCCAGCCAACTTAGCCAGCCAACATAATGATTACTTGTTTTGAGTTTGGTCAGAAGTTTTTACAGTTTGAACGGGATACAATGCTACACCCATCATATTCTACAGATCTCGCACCTTCGGATTATTATTTGTTCCGGTCAACATTTTTTAGACGGTGAAACTTTCAGATGAGGAGATCAAAAACCACGTCGATTAGTTTTTTGCCAGCAAAGACGAAAAATTTTATGAGCGTAGAATCATGCTACTACCAGAAAGATGGCGAAAGGTATTGAACCAGAATGGCCAATATATAATTTAACCCTTTGACTTACAATGACGTCTGGGAGGTGTCATTCACTTTAAGTCAAATTCGCACAAATTTCATTTTATTTGTAAGTTAAAAGGTTAATGATAAGGTTTATCCAAGAATGAGTAACTGAAATGAGGTTTTAATCCTTTAACTTACAAATAAAATGGAATTTATACGAATTTGACTTAAAGTGAATGACACCTCCCAGACGTCATTGTAAGTTAAAGGGTTAATCAAATATTTGTTCATTATAATTGTCTTTCATTTTCATAAAGAACGAAATTACTTCCTGAACAACCCAGTATTTTCACTTCGTAATTTTGTTGCGTATTAGGAAAAATGCATTTTACGATAATCGATAAACCAAATTCGATCGTGCGCCCACACGACTTGTTTTCGAAATTATTAATCGACGAGCGAGATGTCAATTCCCCGAGGAGATCCGTTCGAACAGCGGACGTACCTAGGCGAATGGGAGCAGCGAGACAATCGAGGCCTCGCCGGGATGATTAATTTAAGGATACGCCACGGGAAGCCCTTGGCAATTAATTCAATTACTATCAAATCATAGTTTTCAACGGGGAACGGCCTACGCCGAGCTCCGCACCGCCGCGCCGCGGAGAAGAAAAATGATGCGAAATGGCGGAAGCCTGGGTGATTAGTCTTCGTTTGCCCGCCGCTTCCTGCCGTGTTCACATTCTTGCGTTATGATGAAGGTTCCCGTTCCCATGAAGGAAATCCGCGCCCGTTATTCCTGTTCAACGTACACACGCACCCCTTTTTTCTCCTCCGCTCTTCTTTTTTTCAAGTCTGAGTATATCATAGAAATATGATTTCTACGATGCCTTCCAAGTTTTTATAAACCGATGAATTTTTCTTTTTATAATATTCTCGGTGTAAACGCCCGTTATTCCTGTTCAACGTACAGCTTCGGACAATTATTCTGAACCCGCTACTGCTTATGTGTGAGACGATATTCACAAGTAGTAAGAAATCGATTGGTTTATGTTTCAATGCTCCGGCATATGATGATGCTGCCAATGCTTAACACTAAACCTACGATGGATGGCCAAAATGAGCCCGCATAAATTCTTCTCTATAGAATAGAAATAAAACAAAACTGGTTTTATCATATTGATAAAATCGTAACTCTGAGTTAAACTGATAGCAAACGGAAACACCGTTGCCAACATTAAATAGCACTCAAATGTGAAAGATATTAGAATAGTATATTAGCGTGCAAGTTCTGTCGATAGGTTTAGTGTTAAGCCTGGAGCATTGAAACGTAAACGAATAGATTTCTTACTACTTGTGAATATTGTCTCGCTAGGGATCTCATGGGTCTGGAATAATTGTCCGAAGGTGTACACATGTACCCCTTTGTCTCCTCCTTTTTTTTCAAATCTTTGACTATATCATAGAAATATAATTGTTAGCCTTCCAAGTTTTTATAAACCGAAGAATTGTTTTTTTTTAAATAATATTCCTGGTATAAATATCGTGGTGTTTGTCTGGCAAGGGAAAGCTTGGCATCCTGAAAGCTTTCCTCTGTCTCGGATCGCGCGTTTGCAACGAGGTGACAGAGCGTCTCTGTCAAAGGGTTTGCGGCTTAGTTGAACGCGAGTCAATTTACCGTGAAGGCGTTCGCGCCCCAAATTCGAACTGGCCGTGTAACGAGAGTTTTTCCAGGCGGCGGGTCGGGAAAGAGAGAGCCGACGCTGGGTATCGTTGCCCGCGTTTTGTCACGGTAATATGCCGTATTAGTCACAGCTTAATGACGAAAATAAGAGGCCGAGCGCCGGTAGCGCGGTCCGGCCCCGCTAGGTTAGGCACCGGCTGAACGATAATCGCGGCCATAAAGTATCGGGATTCTTCACGGGCGTACGCACGCCGCGCCGTTACGGCTATTCCTAGACGGGAAACGAACAATAAGAAAAACGGTAGCACGACGGGCCGTTCTGTTGGCCGAGGACCCGTGAAAACACGGGACAATCCTTTTCCCCCATAATCGTTGCTCTTCGAGGAAGTTGTTAACGTACGCGTGTTAGAAAACTGGCTTTGTGTTACGCTCGCACCGTGAGTCGGATGTAAAGGAGCTTTGTCTGATTTATTAATACGTAACAGGAAATGTCTGTGTCCGAGCCGACTGACAGAGGCAAATGTATTTTAACAAACGGGTTCACGGATCAATTAGAAATTACAGAACAGAATTTCGAGTTGCGATTAACCGTTTCAGTAGGAACGTCGACTATAGTCGACGGCCAAAGATGGTTAAGCAGAGCCGAGTGTCGATTTTGGTCGACAGTAAAGATTTTACCTCATCTGTAGAATTAACACTTTATCGGCCGGTCGTTTTTGAGTCTGCCATTCACTAAGTACCGGCTTAATTCTTAATTCTTCGTGCTTATTCCTTTTGTTTAAAGGAATGTAATTTTATTAACATTTATACTTTATTTTTCATTTATTTTATATAATAAAAGGCTTTATGAATTAACATACTAACGTGAAATATATTCAAGGTAATAGTAATTCAATTTTTTAATAATTTAATAATTCAATGGCCAGAAGCCGATTAATAGGCTAGCGGTCAATAAAGTGCTAAGCTTTACTTCCAATTATTTCATATGAGAATGATAGCATGTGTATACGTATATTATTCAGAATGTATATTATTCAGAATTGTATATTATTCAGAAGAATATAGAGATTGTTAAAAGAAAAATTTTAAAACTGATGATAAAACTATTTACATTAATAAACGAAGTGGTTAATAACATGATATCGATTATTCAGAAGAATATAGAGATTGTTAAAAGAAAAATTTTAAAACTGATGATAAAACTATTTACATTAATAAACGAAGTGGTTAATAACATGATATCGATTATACAGAAGAATATAGAGATTGTTAAAAGAAAAATTTTAAAACTGATGATAAAACTATTTACATTAATAAACGAAGTGGTTAATAACATGATACCGATTATTCAGAAGAATATAGAGATTGTTAAAAGAAAAATTTTAAAACTGATGATAAAACTATTTACATTAATAAACGAAGTGGTTAATAACATGATATCGATTATTCAGAAGAATATAGAGATTGTTAAAAGAAAAATTTTAAAACTGATGATAAAACTATTTACATTAATAAACGAAGTGGTTAATAACATGATATCGATTATACAGAAGAATATAGAGATTGTTAAAAGAAAAATTTTAAAACTGATGATAAAACTATTTACATTAATAAACGAAGTGGTTAATAACATGATATCGATTATTAAATAATTTCTGATACGATGATCGAACGATTAAAATCGTTCACCCCCGATGGAACGAATAAAAGCTGGTGGCGCCCGGGATGTGCGATTGATTCTATGACCGGGTCAGAATTAATTCCGGACGCGCAAGTGGTTCGTCAACTTCGCCGAGGTTCGAATGTTTATGCGCGAGCCAGCAACGAGGCGGCTAACGAAGACCCGGAGATCCTCGTTTTTCCCTCGCGTTCCTCGGGGTGTGTCCTCTGACCCGAACCCCGTGGCACCTACGAGACACTGACAGTCTGCGGGGTATAAATAGAAGGGCCGAAAATACGTAGCCGCGGCCGTTCCTCGAAACGGGTCCGCCGCGGCAGAATCCAAACGCGCGGAACGAGAGGACGAAGAGGGAAACGAGACAATACCTACCCTCGGACAATTATATGCGACGAATGCGTGTCGCGGTGACATTGCGCCGGCCGAAAAGAATACAGGGAGGAGGAAGAGGATGAGGAGTGTGGTCCTCGCGTCGACGACGGGCGACACAGCCAACGCTGCTACACGAGAAAAAAGGAAATGGACAACGAGGATGACTTGGCGCCGGTATTATCTTCCCTCAGCCGAAATTCTAACTACTCCGATTCTCTTGTTAATAGACTCTGCTTCGCATACTACTCACAGTCAGCTGTTGGTTAAACCACAGTAGATTAAGAACATCCTTCGCCAGACTACTGTTGGATATCGTTACTATTACAGCAGCAACACAACAGACTTCATCAAACTATAACATAAATATATTATTACGATATGAGTCATATTTCTTCTTTTAGAAACAGTTCAGAAGCTATAGGATAATTCTGAGAGAGATGGACCAAGTTTATAAAAATGTATTTTACTCATCGATTTGTGTCATGATTATTCTACCATGTATAATTATTGCATAAAAATATTGTTACAAATAGAAAAGAAGAAAATAAAATGTTTGTCATCGTACCAAGGTACTACCGAGATTTTTCATATTTTTCGATTTTTTATTCGATAATTTTCGAATTGGCAATATTAAATTTTGTTACCTTCCATGAGAATTTTTTCACGGATCACAGAGAAGAGATCCATTATTCGAGTAAAAGGTATCAATTACAGGAATTACTGTATTCAGGAAAATGATTCTCTTGTTAATGGACCTCTTTATCTTCGAACATACTAGCAATATTTTTTATACGTCGAATTGGCAACATTTAATTTTGTTAGCTTCTATGAGTATTCTTTGACCGATCTCAAAGAAGAGATCTATTATTCGAGTAAAAGGTATCAGTTGCAGGAATTACTGGTACCCAGGAAAATAAATCTCTTCTTAATAAACCTCTTTATCTTCGAACATACTAGCAGTATTTTTTATACGTCGAATTGGCAACATTTAATTTTGTTAGCTTCCATGAGAATTTTTTGACGGATCACAAAGAAGAGATCTATTATTCGAGTAAAAGGTATCAATTGCCGGAATTGCTGGTATCCAGGAAAATAATTGGTTTGCATACAGTGGTACAGGTTCCTTAATGGATATAATTCGAGACAAACATTCCTGTATTATTCTGCAAGATTGTAACTCGCTATTTGAGAGAACTGGTAGTTGAGTAGATTCTTCTCGCGTCCATTACGCACGACTAAAGGCACTGTTCCTTTGTATCATCACGGCAGCGGGCGGCGGCAGAAAAGTATGAAACTGCTAATGATTACCGGTAACACCTGTAATACCGCATTCGTTACTCCCAGATAGCGCGGATAATTTTCTATATCAGCACCACGGCGCATCGCGTGATCCGCGCTCGTAAAGGATACGAAACTCTTTCGAGTTGCTGCTGCTGCTGCTGCTGCTACTGCCGCAAAGTTTCACGCGTTACGAACGCTCGCGTGAAACTATGTACGGACATGGACATTCGTTGCGTATAATTCCTGCGACTTATTCTCATCCAATAATTAATTAATCTCATTCTTTTATATGGGAGAAAAATTACAGTTGAAACTCACGTTATTAATGAAACGATCTAATAAATGTTTTAATAAAAGAATATTCCACTACTTGAATTTAAAAAAATAGTAGAATTATTAATAATTGTCAGTCCGTATAAAATTCATATGTTCCATTACGTGCAATCTGGTATAAAGTTAAGGTACATCGCCTTAATGGATAGCCGTTAGGTCACCAAAGATGTATCACCAGTAGATGTACAGAAGTGAGCTCTTATTAATGTAAATTAGATATATAAGCTAGATTGAGTTAGTTTAGTTAAGATAGTTAAGTTGTTTATCCCAATAATAGCATAATCACACAACGAGTAAACGAAAAGAACTTTCTTCGTAAAAGTCTACGTGCCTAAATTACAAATAAACCATTATACTATACTATAATATACGAGTACTCAGATATTCGTTGAGCATAATCTACAAAAATAAGAACTCGGTTGATCTGATATTAACTCCACGGAGTAAATCTCAAGTTTATCCAGCATGTCCATCCATCAAGTTCACCTGAGTCAACGATGGTCAGTCCTGGCGAATATATCCGCTGCTGAGAACGTCTTTGACCGGCGCGTATACTCTCGGTAGCCAGGCGGAATTAGCTTGGATCCAATTAGCCCTCAGCTTCTTCTGCGCCCTTCCCGGTTATTATCTCAACGACGAGACACGTTGTTGCGTTATTTGGTTTGCGTCGATTAACAAAACTACCGCGGCTGTCACCGCCGCACCGCCTTTCCACGCGCTAACCCTTGCTAACGCCTAGACACCGTCCGTTTACACGTGTTTTCAATTTGTCGCTTACAGAAATACGGCAACTTCTACATGCCTCTC
>SHCU01000660.1:48474-60959 GCA_004307685.1 Ceratina australensis | reverse complement strand
TCTCTCTCTCTCAACTTTCGTTAGCATCGTCGTTTAGCGACGTTCTTTCTTTAAACTTCGTTTACTTCGCTTGTCTTTTATCCCGCTCGCTCGGCCCTTCTCACTTTTCATTTTTTCGAGCGCACTTTCTACGTACGCAGTTAATACAGACTCGTTATGTATATATACACAATATAGTAACAGTCTAGGCTCCTAAGGCTGCTAAAAAGTCTCACTTGTGTAGTATCCCCCGTGGAAACGGGAGAACGCATCGGAGTTTAGGTTTCGACCAAAGGGAGGAAAACATGAAATGTCTTTTTTACTGTGCGCGTTGTCTAGTAAATCACTTCGTATACAGTGGCCTTTTTGTCACCGGATCCGGTTACGATGTACTTGTCGTCGGCCGAGATGTCACAGCTCAGCACCGACGAGGACTCCTTCGACTGCAAAAAGAATTGATATAGATTCACGTGCTCGTACCTTTGGAATGCGTTTTTGCGCGTGTTCCGTGCAACGTGAGACGAAAGACGAGACTGCGCTTCAATATATGTAGATATATACTTAAGATTTAAACGATACATTTATGACGTGTATACACACCTGGAATATCGAAGCGCCATACGGCGTGCGCCACGCGTTCAGTAGATTGTCTTTGCCAGTAGAAACAAACCATTTGCCGCATGAAGCAAATCGTAGCGACAACACGCACGACTCGTGCAAGTGGAGCTGATATTTATCGGACTTAGAAGCGTGAAGCACCTCGACGTTTGAGTTCTCCATGCCGACCGCGAGCCACTCTCCGGTCGGGCAATAGCCGAGGGAGAATATTTGCGAGGTGAAGTCGTGTTGCTTCAACTGTCTACCCTCGCGTAGATCCCACGAACGCACCGTGTTGTCTAACCCCCCTGTCCATAATTTCGAACCATCCGCCGAGATATCGATGCAGGAGGCGCCATCCGTGTGGCCTTGGAACTGTCGTACTAATGTCTCATTCTGCAGGTCCCAGACGGCGATGTTACCATCGCTGCAACAGCTGAAGCAGACTTTCGAGTCCGGTGAAATCGCTAACGCGTAACAGGCCGGTGCCGATGACGTCAGTTCCGCTTTGATTCGCGGCGTGGGGCTGGCCAAATCCCAGATGATCAGCTGACTCGCCTCACCACCCACGATTAGGGTTCTGCAGTCTGGCAGTAGTTTTACTGACCTACGTTCAAAAACATTTCTATATTTTTTTTTCTCCTACTTCGCACTTCTACTTTTTATCATTTCGAATATATATTTTCGAGAATTGATCATTTAATAAACGAACTTCTAGTGCAGTAAACTTTTGACTCCTAATTTTTGACCTTTCGCTTTTGAGGTACTTACCTAATATAATTATCACGTTGCAGGCAGTCCAGCTGCGATACGTGTTTGATACTGCCGCCACCCCCGTGGCCAATGTCCCAGACTTTAACGCAACCCTTGCCACCCGTATAGACGTACTTGGTCGGGTTCGAGATCGTAACCGCACACACAACCTCGCCGTGAGTCAAGGTATTAATCTGACGCGCGTGACGAGGAATTCCCGGCCCTATCAGGGCGTCCGTAGGGAATGGCACCGGCTGTAGCTGACCCTCACCGTTCATATGGAACGAGTACGCTCTGCGGTGAAGTGTAAAACATTAATGACTCTCTAGCCTTATCTAACTGAACGCCTTAGATTACTTAAAACTCTCGTCGAAACTATAATGCATCACCATGGATATAGGAATTACGGGCTGGAGCATGTAGGTAATATATCAACAATGAACAAATCAGTATGTGGCCCGTCTTACCTCGAGAGCGACTTTTCTATCTTTAATTATAGTCCGGTACCGTTATTCCTATATCCATGTATGTCACGATATCAACGCAAATAATGGAATGAAGCTATCGTATCCAAGATTTCAATTATTTTATTCCATATACAAGATTTGTGTATTAAACTGACTAAAACGGTTAAGGAGCTAGGAAACAGATTGACGCGGTCCAGTTAGAAATTTGTTTATAGATTTTTAAACAATAGCCTAGAAGTAATATTAAGTAAAATTTTACGCACGGTTTACCACCCGGAATGTTGCTTAACCCGTTACTGGATGGTATCCTCATGTGACCGTCGAAGCCCAGCTGTAAAAGAGAACAAGAGACAACGATTTTGATTAAATCTTTTGATTAATGTAATGTATATTTGAAACGCTTTAAAGGAATCCCTAACAAAGCAGAAGGAATTCGAAATTATCGCGGATAACAATAACTGATTACATTATCTTGCCGAAATAATGAACATGCCGAGACAAAAAACGATCAATTGAAACAGTAATGAGCAACCTCTTTTCCCATTATCGCTGGAATTAAAATGGCTCGTGTTACGCTGAACGGAATGATCTTTTATCTGAATCGATTGAAATCGACGGCGAAAGGGGTGCATAGGATGCAGAGATTGCTCATCTCTGAGCCGGAACGTGATGTACCATCGATGTCCTGGCGTATGGTAAGTTGCTGTACGGCGAAGGCGATTGCGGCGGCTCATTGCCGCGGGACGGCAAACCCTGATAGCCCTGTGGTGGCGTTTGCTGCGACGATGGCGGATGATAGACCCGCGATGCCAAGGGACCAGGGATTCCGCCCATAGTTGGCGTACAGCTGCGCGACCCCCTCGCCGCCGCCACAGGTGTACCCGGCTTGTCGATCTAAAGAGGTTCGTTCCAACGGGGCACACCGGTTTATTATTGGGCTCGGAAGTCGTACCGAGGAGTTGTAAATTTCACGCTTGACTTTCGCACAAAAGCAACCGCGAGACGCGTCATCGATCCGCGGCCTACGCGTTTAAGCGCACTCGCTTCTGGTTCACCGATTTATACTGGCGCGATCAAGCGAGGCTTGTTTCCACTAATATCGCGTTCACAGAGATTTGCTTATCGCGTATGTATGTACCTTCGTAAATTCCAGCTACGCGTGATATAACGTATGCGAGCTACCGAAGGAAACGACAAAAGTTGTTTTGAGAATCTTGAACAAAATCTACCTTATAGCGTTTAAAAAGAATAGAGTCACCTAAATGTTATCTTGCAGGTATCTAACCGTAAATGTTAAGAAAAATGGGTATTTCTAATTTGCCCTAACAGAAGTCAAGATAGAAACAGAATGGAACCGGACCGATTAATCGAATAAGCTTGCTATCCGCGAGATCTTACATCTTTACTTTTCAGAGACGGCGTACTGCGAGCGGAGGAACTTCCACTTCGCGAAGGTGGCCTGTCCTTTACGGATGCCGAACCAGTACCAGAAATGGGGCCCACGTGTCCTGGAGCTCCTAGCTTTTCCAGGGTGCCGTTCTCACGTGGGTCTGAGTGCTCGCCATTTGCGTGCGGCGATGACGCTTCCTTTTATGAAAAATAAAAGAATATGAAAAATATTAAATTTCCAGTTTTATTTCATCGCTCCCACTATACTGTAAATAACGTTTTATATCTCATATTCCTATTTCTGTTTTAATTTATATGAATTGCAATAAAAAAATAATTACAGTTAGGATATTAATTATATTACAAATTGTGCGAACCAGCAAGGTTTTAATATAAAAATCTGACTGATGCATCTTTTTTAATCAACAAAATTCGGACCGTTCGAACAGAACGCAACAGCGAGAGACTGATTTTCATCGACAGCTCATGTCATACATATACTCCGATAACTTCCGCTTAATGAATTCATCAGTAAAGATATATCGGGATCTGTGAAAGAATGAACTGACCTCGTTCGCGACATCCACCACTAAGTCCTGATCGCTCTTCTCCCCGTCACTGTCCTGAAAGGAGAAAAATTACCGGTCCGTGAGAAAAAGGTCCGTAAAGCCATCGTGTAGATAGAGGGATAGGTAGTACATACGTATCTAAGTACGTGCATACGTCGCAGTTGGATGTACCCAGAATACCGCGAATAATATATACATATACATAATGTGCATGTGTTCTTCGTGATATTCCGTGATATTCCACTTTTATCGCGGAATACATTAACGATCAGTTGCGAGTGTACATAAAATATTTCCGGTAAAACCGACGCGATGCGAACTCGGAAAGAAAGGGACTCGACCTATATCCCCGGTGCATCTGACTAGCAGATGCATCTTCAGGGATATATTATTAATCTTGACACCCGTTCCGTCTCCGTCTCGCTCACCACCCCCTCTCTCTCTCTCTCTCTCTCTCTCTCGTCCTCTCTTTCCGTCTACTTTTCCGCTATCTGTATGCGGTGTCCCTCTCTTTCGGTACGTTCTGATTGCAGCGGCAACTTAATGGCCAGGCGTTCGACGAGTGCGCGGCACCGGGGATAGAGAGCTCGCGCATTTGCAAGCTTGTAAAGCCGTGCCACAGGCTGTCGAGCGGCGGGGGCTGAAGGGCGGGGCGAAGGGGGATGTAAATGCGCTTTGCTTGGCCACACGGTTCCGAGGGTATTTTCGCAATCAAGATTCTACGTGTGCGTCTGCTAGCCGTACGTGGAGCGTGGAAAATTCAACCCGATCGTTTGTCAATTCTGGATCTCGCTATGCTGGACGTCGTCGCTGTGACCGCCGTTATAGTCGTCGATCTTTGCCATTCGCCTCGTAACGATGATTGCCCCCTCCCTTGATGTACTGGCCCCATGTTTTATACCACGTATTTCTCTGTTTTTTACCTGGTGGCTGTTGCGGTGTGGTATACATTAAAAACATGTTTGTTTGAACAGTAAACTCCGACGAGTAAGTCAGTGGTAATTATAGATTTATATTTCGAAATGTTAATATTAATTTGTTTTGGGAATGTAGCGATGCGTATACGTGTCCCAAAAATCGTACGCCGAGCGGTGAATTTACATATAAAAATGAGCCAAAACAGAAGTAACATTTTTTTTTATTCAAGCCCTCGTTTGTGAGATAAATGAGCTTGAAACCTCGTTAAGTTTGATAAATAGAGGCAATACATCGTCTCGCTTCCTGTAGCTCGGGTGGTTTGATAATGGTTTCATAAATGACAATAAGATTAGTACGTTTAGAATAATTTTATCAATGTAATAAGTATTCAATATGTTGATCGTATTACTTCATACATGTCTTTGCTAAGGGAACTGAATTATTCTGTAATAAACTAGCAAAACCGCAAGAAGCAAATTAGGACATTGCTCACGTTCACTAATAGAGACACGTAAATTATTAGTTTGTTAAATGTACGAAATATACATGTTATCATGAATCATATCTCCTATTGAAATGTCCAGCAATACATTAGAAATCACATGTCCGAATTAAAGAAAGTAGTAGAAATATCTTTGCTACCGCGTACGTTCATCGCACTGAAGCGCAACTTTTTAGTACATTACGCAAAGACTGTGGGTAAAATCACCGCGTGTCATTGTTTACTCCGTGACCTCGTACATCTTCCATTTGCCACGGAAAAGAGACTATCATACGCAAGCCAGGGAAACGAGCAGACAGAAACAGAGTAACGCGGATAAACAGAAGGGCAGAGTCTGAAGCTAATATATTATCGAAAGCTGTGGATAATGCACCACAACGAAAGCACAATTTGCGGTTCATGTATCTTTTATCATTTGTTTACGTTATTTCCGAGTTTCCAGCTAACAGATCGTTGTTTGCATCCGCTTTCATCGCGCGTCACTTTAAAACCAACGCGTTATAGATCCCGATCTATATGTTACGTGTTTCTATATATATGTCCGTAGAACGCTGAAGTGTGCGAAACTGCCTCAAAGGATAAATGTGATGCAACTAAAATAGGTAAGGCTAAAGGAATGAAGAGACGAATAGCACTGAAATTTTATGAAATGTTATCTAACGAAATTATATTATAACGAACAGATTAAATTTTCTATGCTTTTATCCATGTCAATTATATCTTACTTCGAGCATTTGAATTATCCAAGATCCCATTCCAACGAGATACTTGACGATTAAAAAGTCTTGTCTGAGCTATGAATGAAGCAAAGCAAGAAATGTCAAGAATTTGTTGACAAATGTTTGCAGAGACACCTGACGATCTTAGTCTTTTAAAGTATCAGTTTAATTCAATGAAACTCTGCAAGATAATACACACGTAATTGTTCGCCACCTTTGGACGTACTTAAATCGCGTGGAACGTTGTTTCCCGATAATATCACGTGCATACGCAACATAGCTTGCGAACAGTACATACATGTAGCGATCGCGCGGTACACGTGTGTATGTAGCGGCGGTATTGTTCCTCGTAAGACGATAAACAACACACCGAATAACCAGAGACTGGTAAATAACGTGAAGCCGGTTGGCTGGGAAAGTGCAATTTGTAATTCACGTATCTTTCATCGTTTATTTACCAGTTATCGCTCAGTTTCTGCAGAACACAGCAGCACCCCCGTCGGCACGTAACGAGCTCGAAGCAGGGCACACGGGACTTCGACTCGCGGATCTCCCTGACGTTACAACGCCGAAAGCTGCTTCTGCTCTTGTATTTGCACGCCACGATTTCTTAGACCCGCATCGATATTTCAACGGTAGAACGTACGTCACGAAAATGCATTCTATAAATGCAGTCGCGCGGAAGTTAGGAGGTTAGCTGCGTCTGTGCAACACTTGCCTGTTTATTTACTCGCTAACCGTCTTCATGTAACGAATCTAATGTCGACTTTATAGTAAAATGTAAAAAAAAGGAAATGAAAAAACTTCTCCCTAAAACAAAGCTTTGTTCAATTTAACCATGTCAACCATACAGTAAAAGGTTTTACAATTGTTCGATTGCACGAGAAGCTTATATTGTGAAAGAAGCAAATAAGTATATGATTTTCGAAGGACTTAAGCTTGTTGCATTTATCATATTAATACTCAAGATTCGATGAGCATTCTTTTACCTCAAGATTTAGAATTATCCATCGACCATTTAACTTTCATAGAGGCTCGTTGCGATTTTACGTACGCAAGCCGGATTTTCGTATGGTTTAAAACATAAACTCGAATCGTGTTTGATGGGTTTAAACTAACTGAGGCTGAAGCGCTGCTTCTAACCATAATATCTCGTTATCCGCAGCATCCTCGGCAATAACTCATAAAATACTATAAAACGTCATCTCCTCGGCGGAAGCCGTGGTATAGCGCAGGATTACGCGTAAAAAGAAGACGGATTAGGTGTCGAAGGATGATTAATAATTTGAGAACGTTTCGTGATTTATTCACATCCTAATTATCGCGAATATATTATTTTTAATGGCTCTCCGCGCTTTATTTTTCCTGTATCACGAACTCAAAGCGATGTGCACGATAGTGTTGCCCTCCTAATGACGTAATATCGTGCACAACGCTCATTTATCTGTTGTGCGTTCTTACTAAATTCCTGGACCAATGTACATCTACTGTGTTTATATCCTGCATTCACGTGGCGTAAGTACCCATGTGACGCTTGAGGGGTTGGAATAGTCATGCCATTTCTTTTAACACTGGCCGATAAATCTTTTATATCCTTTATATGAATTTTATTTACGCAATACAATTTTCTTTGCGTCCTATACTTATCTAATAAGTATAATATGAAGAAATTATATTGTAATACCGATTGAGCGTATTTAATTAAGTGTCATGTTTGTAATTAATGTGTGTGTAAGAAAAGTAGTCCAAGTCGGAATGAGTGAAATTGTTTTGAATCTAGAATGCCGAGAAATAAAGTATTTAAGCATAAGTAAGTTGTTCAAGTCGCGGTTATAGGATAATTGACGCGCGACTTGGTTACAGGAAAATTTGCGGCTTGCAAACGAATTCCCGTAGTTATAGTCGTAGCGTAGGTAAATTAGCGATACTTGGCCCGAAGTTGTCCTTACCGGGAGAGAAGGAAACTAGCACGACTTGCGGTCATACGGGTTGTGATCGTGAGGAAAACAGCGCTTGGCTTGTGACCGATGAAAAATTAACGCGACTAACAAGTACACGAATTATGCAATTTCTCATGCAACCGTTTAATAAATGTAACAGGACAATTGAGATATTAAGTAAAATATCGTCGTATTTTTGTCGCAGTTATTTCGTACAAGCTTTTACTTCGTTTTTATTCAACAATGATTTTCAGGCTATACAAGCGAACCTACGTAATACTGCATCTTGCAACTTGAGGATTACACTTCAAATAAAACCAAACTCGGTACATTCTCGTCGGGTAGGTACCGAGTTAAGTCCTAAGTTATGATTTAGATGCGATTTCGAGAAGAATTCGCGTTCTTCGCACAGAATAAGGACCCCGCAGCTAGACACGACTACGATGTCGCGAAAATCCAACGGCGTCATCCTGATTCAGTAGAAATCAGCTACGTCGCATTCCATCTCGGATCCAGGGATTCTGTTCACGAGCCATCTTCACAGCGTAACAGATACGCATACTACATACGTGTACTACACAAACATCAGTACATACATGTTGATTCTTGAAATATTCGGATATTCATAAAATCCTCGAATGGAAAAATACACCTCAAGTATTTAGCAAGCATTTCAGTTAAAAATTTCGGAAAATATTTATAAAAAGAAACTACCTTTCGATTACAATAATATTTTAATGTGTCCGTAATGTCGTTATTTTCAATAAATTGTTGTTTGAAAAAAATCAGCGGTTGATCCTAGTTTTCAAGTTATTTCCGGAACAGAGAGATCTGATAATATCGCGCACCTATGTATTACGTTCCTTACAATATGTGGATCAGCACACAACCGCAACTTGTCTCCTCGATGCATAAATACATACAGCGCAGCAGGCAGTAAGTGGCATATACCTTGTATAAAGTAGAGTACCTTCCACGGGAAGCTCCAACATTTTGCGGGGCCTTCGGCGATTTTATATCTCACCCTGCGGCGACTGACACCGCACAGCGACCGAAGTTACGCGACGGTTTCAGTGTGAAATTGAAATAAATTGACGGGTCTTGAAACAAGAAGCTTCTTTAAACACTTAATCGTGCTTCGACAGCGTAGCCGACCAGATCTGATTACATGTTAAAAGATCATCGATATCTAAGGGTACGATTTCATTTCGAAAACTGATTTTGACGACGTCGTTCCAAGTTGAAGAAGCCGGTCGAACATGATCAAAGATTTATTTCATTCACGGTGGTTTCATTCTTACGGCAGTACTTTTCGGCCACTGGAGCGGACACCGGGAATTCAAATATTTCGTGCAATAAATTTGTATACGCGCGACAAGCGTGTGTAAATAAAAGCCGGTGTGGTGGTATTGATTTCAGTGGTATTACACAGCGACCGCGGTGGAGGGCGCTCAAGGATGGAGGAGAATGAAGTTGAGAAAGGAGGAGAAGAGGCAGCAGCAGGTCGTAACAGGGGTAGAAAAGAAGGAGGGCGAACAGAGAGGAAAGCGAAAGAAGGAGTTGAAGGAGTAGGAGGGTGTCTTCTGCCCCTTAACTCGCTCGTTCTAGCGTTAAATATGATACAAATGTTATCATCCCTTCTATTCTGTACTCCTTCCCCAATCCGTACCTTGTGGCACGAACCACGACCAACGATTCTCCACCTCTTCCCTCACCCCCCCGCCTGGTTACCCTTCTTCCAACTCTCGCCGCTCTTTGTTTCTTTTCCTTGTCGGTTTCCTTCGAATTCTCCGTTCTTCTTTTGTCCATATATACGTATATATGTCCCTGTTCCCTCCTCGTCTCTCCTCGCGTTCTCTTTCACGAGACTTCGGGTCCAAGCTGAACCGCTTTCTCCGCCGGCTTCTTCCCTCGTTTAACCCAGCATAGCGGGGATGACGGTATTAAGGGCAGCTCTATTATTCGACCACCCAACCACTCGACTCTTCGTCTCGAGAATCCTCGAATCCTTTTTTTCCTTCCTCCCCAATCTCCCTTTTCCGCCTGCCCTTTTGCCCCTCCTGTCTCGCCTGTCTGCCGTCTCTTTCGCTCAACCTTTCACGCTCTCTCCCTCTCCTCTCTCCTACACGCTCGCCTACCCCTACGTATACAATGTTCCGCGTATTTTTCCTTGCTGCTCTCTCACTCCTTCCCGGAACTCTATTTCCAACCCTCTTTTCGGCGGCTAGCTACCAGAAACCTCTCTTCCTCGGGGTCCACTGTAAACAAACGCACGAGCGCAAAAGAAGAATCGAAGGTTTTCCACCTTACTATTCTTCTCTCTTTTCGTCCGCTTTTCTTCTAGCTCGTGTTCATAGTTCGGCCGCTGGCTTTAACTTCGCTAAAGGTATCGGGTGAGACTGGTGATCTGTGACTACCTACACTTCTAAGTAAAATTATCTCTTAAACCTTTGAGCGCTGCGTTGTCTGACGTTAAACGTGCGCCGCGGACTGGTCACTCTTTACAAAAGTTCCTATGGGCTACGTACTTCTTAAAAGTTGAGGAGAATTTTCATTGCACAGTATATTGATTGCAATTGAAATAAATTATGTAGCGACCTCAAGAGCCTTAATAATCATTTATTTCATTAAGCAACAAACATTTCATTAAGCAACATGAACAACATAACAATAGTCTGTAAGAACGCGTATACGGGTTCATAGCCAAAATCGAATGGTTGTGCGACAACCCATATATGGGTTCATGGCGCACAAAGGGTTAATAGAGCTTAGTACCATTAAATGAAATTTTTTTGTCAAAGAACACTATCATACATACGTGATCCTTTATTCAATCTACTTTTCTCTGTTTACTGGATTTTTATCGAAATATGAATTCAGAACGTCTCGTATAATACATGAGATATTGATAAAGGATTCAACGATCGAACGTGGCTGGCTCTTTAAAATTTGTAGAGTCGAGTTTCTGTACTCGAGCAGAGTTAACTTCTCTCTTTTCCTGGTCCGTTTTTTAAGAAACGAGCAAACCAAGCGACAAGAAGTTTTACCTACGCTCGGCTATTCTTTCTCTTTCGATCTTCCCATTTACTTGCGTTAACTTGGCAAAAGTTAAAGGGCCGACTTACTTATGTTTAATCCGCCAGTTTACTTAAGATCAACACTGTTATTTTGTTGCTTAATCTTCATTTACAAATGTCATTAATATCATGTTACAAACTTAACGTAAGAACATTTGTACGTTATCCTACTGTGTTACTACTTTATTTCCATTATTATAAGGAATAAATGTCCTATTCACATTTTACGTTCATCGAAATTCTGATACATAAAATTGCATTTATCGATGCTATCAGCAACGCTACATATTTATCATCTTTCTCGAGGTAACGACACCGTTCGGATTAAACTAAATCGTTCAATGATTCACAGGGGGAGAGGCCGGCTTATTCATCTCTTCCGGTTCGATTGAGGCGTCGATCGATTCTATCCGTCATATAATCATCGCAGCCACCCTCAAGATGGTCAAGAGAGAGGCGCCCCTCCTGCAAGATTAATCCCACCCCGAAACCACTTTACCCGATACTTAATAATACCGCAACTACGGGCTCGTTTTCCACAGCGAAAGTAAAAGGGAAACATTCAAAAGGCAACACAGATCGATAAGTGACACTGGACTGACTTTTTATACTTCCGCCTCGGAGGCGCAGAGTCTCGAGGGAAGAGGAGGCTGGGATGGTTCAACATTTCAGGTCTTGCAATTTTTACAACTGGTTTCGTACCTTCCGATGGCAAACGTATTAAAGCCATTATCTAGAGAAGTTCCATCCCTAGCTGGAGTGGAAAAAGTGAGAATGAAACCGATACAGATAGAAACTTGAAACGTGCTCGATGTTGCCTTGTTAAAATAAAAGAAACCGAGTAACAGACTACGTTGAAATAGTAATGAACTGCAATAAGATTTTAAATACGTATTAAACTTTTATTAATTCAACAAGTCCAAGTAGAATAAAACTAGGTATATGTATTTCAAATGAAATTCGATCCGGGTTATGGTATTCATTAGAGCTTCAATGTCATATTACAAATAGGATTCACATGTGAGAAAGACAAAAAATATTGAGCGGACACAATTATAAATCCCTCTATTACTTTTTCCTACAACGAACAATAAAAATGTATTGGTATCGCTCGATATAGATAGTGGGATCGATAGGTCCGCGAAACGATAAAATTTAACTCTCCAGAAGCGGATAGAGAGTACGGAAAGGCGAGAGGGAAGAGGTAATGCGCCACGTCTTCGAACATACCGTGCTGTGGAAAATGGATTTTTACAGGGGGAAAATGTAGCACATATCTGGGAAGGGTATTCCCGCGATAATCGCGCAAAAAAGAATTCCCACTTATCGTTCAGAAATGAAATGATAATTCATAAGGAAACCGTCCCGTCCATAAGATTTCTGCAACCATTGTCAACAGTGTTCATGTGTATCCTTTAACCAGTTAACTGCGTTCGACGTGTATACACGTCATTCTAAATTTCTTTCGATTAATATTGATAATCCGTTTAAATATAAAGAGAATCGTATAAAACAATTGATTTTATTATAACATCGCTCACATGAATTCTGCAGCTGTTAGAGTTTATTGAATTA
>SHCU01000660.1:21268-33943 GCA_004307685.1 Ceratina australensis | reverse complement strand
CGCACAGTTCGTTGTCTCATTGCTATGAATTGCGCATCATCTAACTGAATATCGTTTTATCTCGATGAAAACGTTCAACGTTGTAAAATTCATTTCGCTAATAGAGAATACGTACTAAATAGAATGATACGAATAGAAATAGAAGAATATATTTAGAAACTAGTAAGTGTCGGTTAAAGCAACGATTTACAACACATGGGGAAACCTCTACATGGAGAGCACGTACGTTGCCGAAGTTTGTCGTACATAATAGAAACGAGTTCAGATCTGTGTTAAGAGAAAAGCAAACGTTTCGGTCGATCTTTAAATAGAGGGAAAGCTCCATTAGAACATTTAATTAAAGAAAATTTTCGCTTCTGTCGAACTTCTTTGCGTGAGCTTAATTTTAGCTGCTTCTTTACATTCATAATTCTTCTTCACTCCTAGTGTACAACTAAGATGCTTGTCAATAAAATAGAAAATTATTCTGTGCTATTTCAGTGGCTAATATACATTTAAAACTAGATGTGAATATATCTATAATAAAAGGAATGTTAATGATCAATGCACAAAGTGCTCGGCAGTCCGTGAAAAAGGTTGCAAGAACACGTGTACACTTTTTTCTAGACACGCTGGGCACGGCATTATTACAAACGAATCAAACTGTAAAACAGATCGGGAATATTATTCCGATGACGCGGCTCGCCGGGAAGCGGTTGCCTGAAAGACACCGTGTCACAAAGGTGGTTGCAGCGGTTAGAGGCGAGGTGCGCGGAGGTTGAAACGAAACCTAACTCACCCCTGGCTTCCGTGATACCTCGAGCGTGTGTGCGGTATTTCCATCTTTCGTCGTACCGGTAACAGGGCGCACCGTTGCTCCTTTGATTAATGCTTTCCTGCCGGGCCGAAGAAGGGGGTAGTAGCTTCGGGGTGTGGAGTTTGGGAGAGTGGGCGTAAAGGGTGAAGGCAGAGGAGAACTACGACTAATCCTCTCACGGGCAGAAGCGGAGAAGGAAAGAGGGACTGAATAGTAGTTCCAAGAGCCGAGCGTGGACACGCGAGAACTCATTTCCGGTTATATCCTTCTCTTTCTCTCTCGCTCCCCGTTCCTGTCTAAGTGTGCGTCTCCGACACTTACACCCGCGCAAAAC
The DNA here is from genome assembly GCA_004307685.1 of Ceratina australensis. Classification (NCBI taxonomy): domain Eukaryota; kingdom Metazoa; phylum Arthropoda; class Insecta; order Hymenoptera; family Apidae; genus Ceratina; species Ceratina australensis. Next base: position 32,813 of record SHCU01000660.1, on the reverse strand, counting down.
CGAGATGACTGAACGTTAAGCTGCATTTACACAATAAACCAGACTTCTAAAATGAATTGTTTTATAGACTCGTTGTAAAACAGTTACCTACCTGTTATAATCTATTACAAGATTACGCATACTAAAGCCTACGCAACAATTTATATTAAAAGTTGTAATAGAAAATAAAATAATTTGTTGTGTATACGACGCAATTTATATAAGATTTGGTTTATTATTGCATTCTATTGTTTGTATTGAACCAATCATTACCGAATTACAATATGTTATTACATTGTACATTGTCATGCAACACGAGAAATATTATTTAAACTAATTTTATATGACATATTTTTTACTGTTTTTACATTAAATTTGTATTATATCTTCGTTACAGTCTTACTGCACTGCAACTTACTCTTACTGCAAAGCGTAGACGTAGCTTTACTGACAGGGAGGGCAGACTTTAAGCTTTTGCTCTGCATTGTATACTGTTTCGAATTGCATGCAACCATCCGTGACGCACTGCCTCGCGCACGTGTGGGAGCGAGTTTCTCCCTTTGCGTGTGTACATACAACTCTACCTCCGTGTGTATGCTCGTTAAATCTGAAATCTTGCGGAACACTCGTCGTGCTAAAGGCCAGAACGACCGAGTAGTCGTATCGATTGCTGGACTCTTTTGTTAGCTAATTTTTAGAAACCGTTCCGAATAATGACTGACTTGACGTCAAGGTACCGCGAGCTGGAGCAGAAAGACAATCGATCTTCACAAAGGAAGGACGCAAACGATTTCATGAAACGCATATAAGATTTTTAGTTTCATGTGTCTTGATAAATTGGAACAATTGAATTTGTCGAACGAATCTAGTTTCCTTCTAATTTATATCTCAGACAGAAGTATGCAAAATTTTGCGAGGTGAAATTTTAACCCCTTCATACAAGAATATTTCTAAACTGTTCAGTACAAGAATGCTGATGTTTTTATCGTTGAGGACAAAAGTTCCGACGATTAAAGTTATACCGTGTTTAGTTCTAAAGTTTGAGAGCTTTGTTCGGACGCGCGCACGCAAGTGTTCAGTGATGTGAGTATGGTGTCCTCAAGACAATGGAGTGTAATTCACATATCTCTTGCATTCATACCGCGTCACATGCCGCGAGGTTTAATGTTCAAAATTAACGTACCCAGTTTCCTGCTGAGACTTCCATTACACTGCACCGTATGCCAGTGTATATATACCGGCAGTGGTCCTCGCAAACACATATGTATGGATACATGCAGACAACCGTCCAGTCAACTTCAACCGTACGTGACAATAATTTCATTAACACTAAACCTACCGACGGATTTTACACACAAGTATACTATACTGACATTTTTTATATTTGAATGCTATTTAATATTGGCATTGATATTTTAGTTTGACATCAAACTAAGTTATAGTTACAATTTTAACAATATGATAAAACCATGTGCGCTTTATTTTTATTGAAGAATTTAAGAAGGGTCATTTGACCGTGGTAGGTTTAGTGTTAACATCTTCTTGAAGTGCTTCTCGTTTCATCCATACGTTATACTTTATTTCAGACGAGAATGAATTACGATTTTCATTAACGTTCACGAACAATGTAGCGTGATCGATGTTTAAAAATCAATTACTCGATGAACCTCAGAGAATCGCAACGTGTACGTAACTTGAGAATAGTACTTCAGTCGAATTCTCCGTGGAATACACAACCGGATTTTCGGAAAACTTGAAGGACTAGTTCGTTCTGGCACGCGAATTCCACGAACAAATTACATTTGCCATTTCAGTCGATAGTACGCTGAACGTGGCGCGGGAAATAAATCCATAAAACTTAGGCACTTGGCACAGATACAATGAAATTTCCAATGTACCAAAGTGACTGTTCTATTTAGAAACAACCATACTGTTATACGTAAGATGATGTGCAGACGAGCATAAAGAACAATATAGATATTTACATAGAACGTGTTACGTACATTGCCCACATGAAAGGTGACGTTTAGTTGACGCCGACTCGAACGTTAAAAAACGGGAACATTTTTTCACCAACGATGTAATCATACCTCGCAAACACCATCGAATCAGAGATCCGGCTTTCGAAGTCCGAATTTTCGCTTTTTCAACCCTCAGGTTGGCCCTCGCCGATACAATTGTCCGCGCCACACCAGATCGGTACACATGTAGCTACACACACTGTCGCTTTGGTCGATCGCACTTGTTCGACGTGTACGCGTGCCTATGTATATCTGGCCTGTGTGTGTGTATATATATATATATATATATACATGTATACCTGCACGGGCGGTAAATGGAGTTCATGACGGAGTCCAGTCAGTGCCTCAAATTCAAACAAACTTTCAGCTACCCTTGGGGTTCGAAGGATTGCCCGTGTAAACGACGCGTCGTTAGTTCCCCTCCAGGATAGAGAGAAAGGCAGACGACTTGCAGGAAATAGGGGTTGAGGCATGGGGCGAACGGGGGGAGGGAAAGAAGGACCAAAGTTGGACGTTGAAATCGCACACGATCGTGACTTAGGACTCCATGGTCAGGACTTTCCCCGAGGTTCAACGCGACAATTGAGCGCGACAGGTACGCGTATCCGATTTACACAGCTCGGAAGCAATTTCAACATTTTACTGCTAAACGTGAAAGAAAGCCTCGCCCTCGCGAGGCGAGCTGCTTTTCAGATTATACGGAAGGTGGTAGTTGCGGTGCTCTCGGTAAATGTGTGTGTGTGTTTGCTCTCTCAGTCTGCAGAATAAAATAGAAATTTAATACATAATAAAATGTTACTCTAAAATGGGAGTAATAATTCATATAAAATATGGAGGACTTCGTTAACGTAAGATTCGTAGTATTAGTTACGATACAGTACCGGCATATGTGTAATTCGTTAGGAAAGGGGCAGCAACACTGCAGACTAATAGATAGGTCTATTTTTTTTTTGCAGAAAGTTTTGTTTTTGATGGAGACTTGTTTCACAGTTCATGGTCGAATAACTTTTCTATCAGCATTTTCATTCATCGCTAGTATTGACTCGGAAAACCACTGGAGCTTGCTCCTTTTGATTTTCACCCGTGAAAAATGTACTCTACATAGCGGAGGAAATACAAATTCCTGATTGACGTAGCGCCCATTATGCGACGAGGATTATAAATGCTTGATATAGCACCTTGTTACAAATTCATTCTTGAACGATTCGAGTGCCACGCTAAGTACTATATGAGTAAGGAATTCTTCGCTAAACTGATTAACAACGAACAGACTAATTAACATTCAATATTTTTTTATTTTGCTATTAATTTATATTGAAATTGGCGCCAGATTGTTTTTACTAAGACTAACAAGTGAGTGGGAAACGCGATGCAAATTTCGCGTTCCTTGCTTACGATACGGATAAATTATACTATATTTTAATTTTTATCAGCTCTGACACGCGAGTGGCGGCGGGGAACACGTGAATAATGAGCAAGTGTATATAAATGCTTTCCAAGAACTCAAAAATTTCTGATTGCGGAAAACACCAACGTGTTGTACGAACATGAAACTTTACGTAGCATGCGAATCGTCGGGAAAATGGAAACGATATGCACAGAAAGAAATACGTCGAAAAAAGTTCTATGATTTACAGATTTTTCAAAGAAATTCTACGTATTACGAAAAAGCAAATCTGATAAAATTAAACTGCATAAAAAAGAAGAGAAACGAATTTCAAATTACCTAAACAAAACCGAAGAGTGGGTACCCACGCGTCTACATTTACACGGCAAGTGGTCTCGCAAGATATCGCGCATTCACTACTACCCTAGCATGCTAATTACGTTCCCGTTCTACGATGGGTAGCGCGTACGAGCATGAATGACCATTTACACCCTTGGCCGTAAAAATTTAAAGAATCCGAGTAATCCGAGACGCTGGTGTCCCTGTAATTTCTACAGGGTTGAATTCGTCGCGGCGGAACATACTGAATTGCGAGAGGAAAAGCGACGATTCCGTTTGCACTTTCCTCTGACGCTTCTAACAACGTCGCGACGGGACGCATATTTAGGCGACGCTCGCCACTTTACCGGCAACGAGAGAAAACGGCGCTCGGGGTCCAACGAAAGGACCAGCTCGGGAGAACGAAACGAAAGCGCGCTGAGATGGAAATCGGGGGCTGAGAATAGAAAGGGTAGTTGACGGGAGAGGACAAATATTATGCGAAAACAAGTGTAGTTAGTGGAATTAATGTAATCATGTCAAAGCTGATCTTTTAACTAATATACTGAATATTTTTTTCTATATGGATATAGCTTTCGGTTTGTAATATACCAAATATATGTTTAGAGAAATGTTGCTTCTCTTGTAAATAACGAGTACTGTAAAAAAGTAAAGGTTTCAGATAACACGAATAATATCTGTCATTAATTTTGTAATAAAAATATCCCAACAGTAAGGAAAAATGTTTTACCAATAATAGTCGCTAAATACTTTGGTCTCATTGATCTTAAAACCACACTGTAACTCCCCCAGGAAGTGTACACTCGCGAAAGAGTATTTTAATCGCCGGGAAGCGCAACCAAGTAGAGGGAAACGCTCCGGACGCAGCAGTTCCCTCCCTTACTTCCTGCTGTTCCTCTTACTTCAGGTGAAGGGGCGGAACGGGTTGAGAAAAATAATCCAATTTAGCGAGCGAGCGAGCGAGCGAGAGAGAGAGAGAGAGAGAGAGAGAGAGAGAGAGAAACGACAGAACCGAGCGGAGTTCGCCTGTTTTCACGGTTTTTAATTACGCGCCTTCCCGCTCGCACGCGCGCACAACATACTTTGTCGTCGCGATCCTGACAAAGGAACCAGTTTTCATGGATATTTCACGGAACCACGGGGACGAGGTAAAATTCGCGCGACTCTCGACTGCTTGTTGCAAGCCTCGACTTCCAAATGCTACATGCAGCAGCGTTTACCCTGCTTTTCCATTGGTCGGAGTAATCCAATTTTTAAGCGACTCTCTTTTCTCTTATTTACTTCTCTCCGTCTGTTCCGCGAATCTTCCGAGATAAATCTTATTCTGTTTGCCTGGTACGTTCATTACGACGAGAAAAATATGTAAGAACACGCGACACCTAGTATTAAAAAATAACACGCTTGTGTATATTTCTCATCAAAATTGATACGAACAAAAATTGATACGACTTATCACGTTTTATTATCTATTTTCTATGGATAAATACAGTATGTATTTTATCGAAGTTTCGACAACATGCTTTCCGTCTAGATGTTCTCTAGCTCCGTAAAGAAGCCTTGATATTATAGCGTTATATTGCGGCAGTAAGTTACATACTCTAGAGTAACATTGAGGCTTGAATTTTATTTGCCTCGATTTTAAATAACCCAGATAAGCCAAGGAATATATTCGATAAAAATATCTTCATTCGAAACCGTATCGCGATGTGATTCAACCCACTGCCCGATGAACCAAGGTATATTCATTTCTAGCGATTCTCATTTCGTTCAATACAACTACAACATTCAGATCCCAATTAACACTATGACGTTCGGTGGCTTCACGTTGATGACACGCGAAAACTATCGGGTAAATGCCGATGGCTCCACGTTGGTGCCGTGCAGTAAATAAATAGATGAATAAAAAGAAATATTGTACTCTTATTTGCATATGTATATCCTCACAATTTCGAGAAAATAGAGGGACAAAATTGAGACATGGGAATTGATAATAAGATTAGTAAACAAGAACCTCGGAGAACCAGCGGTGATAAGCGAAATTATGTAAGTCAGTTCTACCGGTGTGACACGAAAAAATCTAGATTAGACATGCGGACGGCATAGTGTTAATAATTAAAAATCTCTACTTTACTCCTAAGAAATTTTTCAAAAAATATTTCTAAGATTATCCTATTACAACAAAATAATCACGGTCAAATTTCTCCCAAATAGCATTAAGTGAGATAATGAGGTGAGGCACTTCGAAGGGGTGCGCGTATTCTTAAATGGCGCGTAACAGGTGGATCGAAGGGTGCGCGCGTTCGCTTAAAAACAGAAGCTCCGACATCGCGCGGTACGAGTAAACGGGGGCGCGGTGTTTCTAGTAAAAGATTTAAACTCACGTGTCCAAGCTTCTCCTCCTTCCGCCTCTTGGGATCGGTCTCGAGGTCGGGAGTACGGCTACGAAATTTCTCCGGCGGTGACACAGATCGCCTGAGCCTCTCGTCGGTGAGCGCGATCGGTTTACGATCCTCGGGTGTTTCCGCGACCACCCGATGCTGTTGCAGGTCCGGTTTCAGGAGCGCTTGCGCCTGTGCTTGAACCGCAGCCGCGGCCCCCGGATGAGACGGCGGAGCCAGATGAGGTTGCACCCCCGCGGCCGCTGCTGCTGCCGCCGCGCCCGCGAACCCCAACAGCCCCGCTGGCGGGAGACCGCCGACCACCGCACCGTGCGGCAGCTGCTGCGCGTGAATCTGTTGCTGTAACACGCAACAATTGTTACGGTTACCTTTCCCTTTATAAAGCACAACCATTTTTTTTTTCAAACGCGCTCCGTGATTTTCGATGGACATACTTTACTGTTACATGCCCAAGTTCCTTACGTTTTTCTTTTCGTCTTGACTTCGAATATAATTTTCATTTTTGGCGGATTTAGAAATTGGGCAGACATGAAGATTATGTTTTCGTTTAACCCTTTGAGCGCTATGAACCCATATATGGGTTCTCGCACAACCATTCGATTTTGGCTATGAACCCATATATGCGTTGTTACGCACTATTGTTATGTTGTTCATGTTGCTTAATGAAATTTTTGTTGCTATGTGGCTTAATGATATAAATGGTTATTAAGGCTTTTGAGGTCGCTACATAATTCATTTCAGTTGCAATCAATATACTCTGCAATGAAAATTCTGCTCAACTTTTAAAAAGTACGTAGCCCATAGGAATTTTTGTAAAGAGTGGCCAGTCCACGACGCACGTTTAACGTCGGACAACGCAGCGCTCAAAGGGTTAATGTAGTTTGCGAATTTTTGTAAAAAAGTTATTGAAGCTCAAGGCGTCCAAACGAAGAGAATGAGATATGTAATCTTCTAATTAACAATGGTAAAATTTTTTTTCAATTCTTATTGGAAGAAACACATGTACATGTATGTATATTGATAGTTTATGTAGATAATTTATCATGATAGTCTCGCATTTTCTAAGTCACGTCTTAAAGAATTTACAATCAATTATAGTATATGAATACTTCAAGTCATAAACCAATAGTTTCTTAGAAATGAAAGATTCAAGCTAAATTGTACAGATACTGGCTATGTTTTATCCAAAAGTTGATTTATACCGCTTTCATTATTAATAATCTATCAATGAATCGTCACATTCTAATCAACTATACATATAACGTTTCGTACAGAAATAACTGCATGCAACGTAAATTATAAATACCAAATATAAAGAACACATGAACTATAAGGAAGTCTTATTTAATATTTTTACAAATCTCCTGCATATTTATAACTTCAGGACAAATAAAATTCACGAGTACGACAGGATGCGTTAATGATTCCTATATCGCCGCAGAAATTACTCGCGATATCTTTATATAGTTTGAATTAATGTGCATAAAGTGGCGACCCAATTACGAAATAAGAAACACGGTATCAGCGTGAAATAAATGTTTTAATGATTGTGCATTCACGCTTGCTCAAGTACCACGGCGACCCTCTTCAAACGAGTTAACCTAATTTCGTATCGCCACTGCATAAATTGGCAAGTTCCGATTTGGATTCAGAAAAGCGTTGAAAAAAATTTCTCTAGGTATGCAACGTTCTTCCTTATTCAATTCTTTCATAATTATAATTACTTTAACGATTAGTATTACATACATCGATACGAATAAATAAACATGTAACCTGACGGTATACAGGGTGTAAACCGACAGGTGGGCAATATTTTAAGAGTCTATGCTACAGGCCATAAGACTAGGTGAAGAGTGACAAAATTGCATTCAGGCCTTTACAATTTCCACGTTTTTTGCCAATCTTCTTTTCTCCGATCCTAAAGGATGAAATTTGATGAAAAAATTCTGAGTTGCACTTCTATACGATTAGAATAAGCGTGCGTATCTTCAAAACGATCGATCAATTACTTATGTTAAAAGGTATTCATGAAAATCACCTAATTTCTCGGTTTTATCAGATCCTACGATTTGATGTTCAATAATGTTTTTCTGTCAACCTAGTGCATAGAAATGTCTGAAAACTTGGAAACCTCAGTTATTATACGAGTAGAACGGGTGAGGAAAGTTTCGCTAAGAATTGAGAACCTTCAAATTTTGAAGGGTTGAAATATTATCGGGTTGAAAATACGCTCAAATATTCTTCTCATATAGTAATACACTTATCCAAGATTTCAGAATTTTTTGTACATTAGATGCCGAAAAAAAGAGTTTTCAAAAATCGTAAAAATGTAAAGGCCCAAACGTAATTTTGCCACTCTTCGTTTTCGTTTTATTTTGGGCCATAGAACATGACCCTAGAATATTGCCCTCCTGTAGGTTTACAGCCTGTGTTCATGAATTGAAAACTATACAGCTAAGACTTATATTTTTTAATAAGTTTGTTCTCATTCGTCAGTTATATGTTAGGGCAAAAGAGAAAATGAACTTACCAGTAACTGCTGTAAACCCTGTTGCTGTTGTTGCTGCAAAAGGACAAAGCCAGTATTAATTAAGCTATTATCATTCTTGGATCGCGTCGAATGTATCAAAGTTAAAAGCGAGCAGCTCGAACAAAAAGCACTAGTCGCTATGCCAAGATCCAATGTCCAGCCACTTGCCAAAAGTGATAAAGTTAATGAGGTAGGAATCAATGGTAAAGAGGCTCACCCCGATTATAGCGTTCAGTTCGGTCATCGTGACTTGCTTCGCCCTCTCTACCGCATTGGCCACCTGCTGCTGATGCTGCAAGCCATGCTATCATTATCGCGTCGTTGTCACTCTCGATTGTGAAATCGTACGGCACGCGTGCCAAACAGAAAGTCAAAGACTCACCTCTTGTGCCAAGTACGGTAGTAGCTGGACGATTATGGCGTTCAACCTCTTAGCGATCTCAGTCTAAAAGAATGTGTAACGCAAACGGGTAATCAGTCTGATGTTAACTTACATCGAATAGTGTATATAATGAATGAATGTATTAACACTTTGACGGCCGAAATCACGTATACGTGAGTTCACGAGCCAAATTGATATTGAAGAAAGTTAAGATAGGAAGTGATACAGATGTTGAGGAGACGAAAAAACTTCTCGCTTTAATAATTCTAATGGGATTAGTAAAAAAAAAGTCAGGAAAAGAATCTGCACACCAATTTTCAGAAGTGTCATGCCAAGAATTCAACGATAACGAAAATTGTCAAGACCGATTGGACAAGATTAAACTCATCATTAAACTCATCGCAGACCGTATCCAACATAAATTTCGAGTCGTCTATAAACCATAAAAAGAAATGTCATTAGATGAAGCCTACCAGTTTGTCACAAAACTGACAAAATGTGCCGGCGGCAAGTGCAACTCTTCTTCCGAAACGTGCGGCCGTCGAAGTGTTCATTGAGTAAACATGCTATGCGTATAATCGTACAATTCATTTCTATGATATTTAACTGCCGTTTCAAGCTGTTTTATAACATGAATCGGTTAACCCTTTCGATACGGGCGCTCTGTCCGTCATGATACCCCCGCTGAACGAGGAGCCGCGCCGAATATATGCTTATAACAAACTGTCTTGATTCGGTCGGAAGGTATCGTACAACACACTGTCAGTCTACCTTTCTATGAACATTTTCCTAAGCGTTAAATAAGAACTGTGCTTAATAAAACAAAGTTTTTTCCAACAAATGTTGGTTGTTGCTTCAATATTAAAAATTATTTATATAAAATTCTATTAATTATAAGTAAAGTCTATAGGTAATTCGGTACAGAAATACATAAAAAATTAAATACAGAAGTATATACAAAACTATATAAAAAATTATGAATATAACAATCGTCGGATGGATGCCGGATATATCCGGCGCTCGTACTGAAAGAGTTAATTTGATAATACGATGCCGGAGCATCGTGGCAGTCTGCTAACAACGCGTGACAGTGTCGATTTCAAACGAGAAAAATGAGTTGAACACCGCGACGTGCGAATTTCGATGCGCGCGTATGCCGGATAATTCGCGGAATTGATTGAAAAATCGTCGAGTCGATCACGCATAGCGTCGAGTCACGAAAACACTGTGCAAATGTCATGAAATTTCAGGGTTAACGCAGCGGCCGCAACACGTGACGGGCGTTGCGACACGAGGAGCACGTGAATCGCGCGTTTTCGAAGGCGTGTACATGCACGTACGTACATATGTACTTGGGCACATCAAAGACTCGCTCATTAATGCGCGTCGATTAAATCGATTCGCAAGTGCGCCGACGACGGGCCACGTGACGGCGTGCCACAATGACTGCTGCGTACGAAAGAAAGAGCACGACGGTCGAAACATCATGGAACTCGTTTCGGTATTGAAGCGTTTCATAATCATCCCTTTTTCACGTCTCGCGAAACTTCTGTTTAACGCGCATTTGTTGAATTTACTATCGGCCCGCGCTGTAATTCCAATTATTCCCGTTCCGAAAGTGTTCTCGTAATTTTTTATCACATTTCACGTTGAAAATGTGCTTTTAATGAAATACAGATTTTTCCGTTGTAATTTGATTCTGTGAAGCACTGTCGCGCATTGTTAAGAAATAAAATCTGCAGATATTATTTCCGCCTGATTTTTTATGAAATACCGTCGAAATAATGAGTATTATTAAAATTGTTGGAAGTTGAAACTTTCTTATTATCGCCCTCCGGAGGGCACGGAACGAGCGAATCGTTTATCGAGCCGCGAACAGATGACATATCTGCGCATCATCGCGCCGCGGTTGACAAACAACAATATCCTAACACAGCACGCGCGCCTATTACGTGATTTCGACAGATTAGTTTCAATAATTCAACGAATGCGTTCAAATATGTACAGTAATCAACATTACGGAGATCGACACACGACCGGAGTACCTATCGCGAAGCGCCAATATAACGGCCTAATTGCATCGGAGCGCACTAACAACATTACTCCCATGCGCAAATTAATACTCTATTTGTACAATGGTGTTTCATCCCCCGATATGATTATCTGGTCTTTTATATTGCTTTCCCTCATTCCTATCACATCCCGCGTTCATTGTTTCAACGTTTCCGATTCAACGGAAACAACGATAAAATCGGCTTATTAATCGAAACTTCGGAACAACCTTTAACGTTATGACTTTTTCGCGATGCGTGCATTATTCGTCTGGCGAGTGGCTTGGCAATCTGTTGATTTCAGGATCGTTTCGTACTCGAAACATTAACCGGTACAATGTCCACGTATACTTTCTTCATAGTAAGAATCTAAATGTACGTACACATATATACACTTGAATATTTGTATTTTTAACTCGTAGAAAATTCGAACTAGTGAAAGACGTTAATAAAATGG
>SHCU01000660.1:0-11148 GCA_004307685.1 Ceratina australensis | reverse complement strand
GGACGGGTATTAATTCGATTCGCGACGTAATAAAATGCTTCTTGCCCGCATCGCGGAACGTATATTGGTTCGTTCGAAAGTCCGAAACACGAAGAAAAGAGTTCGCCGGGGCCAAGTCGATAATCGGATGAACGGAAACTCTCTGTGGCAGAGAAGAGCGAGAGCGCGGAGGGAAAGGAAAGGAGTCAGGGGGTATCTCATCTGGCAACCTTTCCTTTTCTATTTTCACGTGGTTCGGAACCCAATAATAGGGGTTGTACCGATAATTTCAGCCCCACTACGGTTATTCGATATGGATCTTTTAGTAGCCAGCCTCTGCTAGGGTGATTGAGCCGCCTACTCCCTTTCCCGGTCTATTCTCTCTCGTATCTACCCGGGGCCGCGCTTGTCTCTCTATCCCACATTCCGCTTTTAATCACCTCTCCCACGCCTGAATGTCGCCGAACATTTTTGTGGCTACCTTGATGCATTTCTTCTATCCTCTTCTTTCCTCGCCCCTTCCTTATTTTTCGTATCGAATGTTTTCACGAGAGCCGCGCAGTGAGTGGGCAATTTATGGACGAGTAATCGGCTGAACTCGATCGCGGCGATAAGAATCGTAATAACAACACGACATAAAGACCGGTCGAATCTTCGCGCGACAACGGATAATAAGATGATAAAGCTATTCATAAATGTTTTTAGTCTTCCGGATCAGAAAACATTGAAATTGTTACGTCAGATAACATCTACTCGATTCATCCAATTTTAAGGGAATTATTAGGACCTTAAATAAGTCCTCGCTGTTTTTGTACAAAATTTCTCTTCAAATCATTCGGCACCCAATTTCCTTGCTTCTGGATCATTTCTAACGCTTTTAAACGTTTTGAAATTCTTGACTCATCTACTTGTAATGTTTTTTCCGAGTTCTGCTAGCGTCAGACATCGGTCTTGATGGAGTAATTCCTCTAATGCTTTGTCTTCAAATTTTTTGGTGCGCCAGAACGTTCGTTATCCTCAAGATAAAAATCATTATTTTTCAAGCGTCGAATCCAGTCTCTACATGTCGTATTCGACAGAGCATTGTCACCGTAGGTCTCAACAAGAATTCTATATGCTTCAGCTGCAGATTTCTTTTGAATAAATTAGTGCAATAAAATTCCCCGAAAATACACTTAATTTGGCACAAAATTGAAGGTTAAATTTAATGTGCGTTACCATTCGTGATTTCATGCACGGAGTACCGCTACCACCATTTATGAAAAAACAGCGAGAGTTTATTCAAGGTCCTAATATTATTTGGATATAATAAAACTTATATCGAGGCACACAATGCATAAAAATATTTCATAAAATTCTTCTTATACGATCTCCGATATGAAAGTACGAAAGCGAATAGTTTCGCTAATTCGATAGTGAACCTAAAAATTTCTTATCGATTGAACAACAGGGAATAGAGAAGCGGAAAGCATTGGGGCGGAGGGCACGTTCCTGGAAAAAATTTATTTGCTCTTGCGGTTAATTCTCGTGTCCCTTCGTTCGGCCCCTCTACTCCTCGGGGTCGTAAAGCGACGGAAAGGGATGCGCGTCAACGTAAGTGAAATCGATAGCGACGTAAAAGCAGAAGTCACAAAAGTCGGTGTGGAAACGGTTACGACGCTGACAGCGTTAAGAAAATTGAATAGTAAAAGGGCCAACAGGCAACCGCGGCGGCGACGGTGGTGGCAGGGTAGGAAAAGAGAGGAAAAAAAGGAGTGGAAATTAGAAGGGGTTGGAAGAGGGTGCGAGAGGGGGCAGGAGTAACGGGAAGAGACAGAGAGTATATCGTCGAGAAGAAGGAATGAATGGAAACGGTAAATTCGTGAAAACAGTTAACCCCCGCGGACGTTAGTACACCCGTTATGAAACTTCGTAAACGTCGGCGAAAAGGAGTGGGTGGAAAAAACAAAAAAAAAAAGAAGAGGAAGAAAAAAAAAGGAAACACTAAATTGCACGGTGGAAACTTCAAAGGCGGAAATAAAATCTGTAAAAAGAAGCAGACGGCCAACGCAAACAGGAAAAACAAGAAGTAATCAAGAAACGTGCCCGGAGGATGTGGGTTATGTTTAATTTGTTACGCTGCGGAAAAACGAAGTAAAGATAAAGGGGGAAAAGAGGGCGCGGGAAAAGTAGCACGTAGACGGGAAAGAGAGAGGAAAAACGTAGGTAATCGGGAAGTCAGTGTTTTTCAAAGGGGTAAAAAGTGTGCGACACGACGTTTTCCCGTAAGAATATTTGTCACCGCCTTCCGCATCGATTTCAATCACATTATTCGGGTCTTGTAAAAAGATCGAATTAATTTATCGTCGTCGAACAACTCCTCCTAAAAATTTCGAATAAAGCGAGGCGAAAATAAATTCGAACGTGAATGACTATCAGATACATTTCAGGAAATTAATTTAACAGCACTCTATCATTTGGCGATAAAAATGGAACAACAGGGGAAAAGGTTATTGCGCGATAAAAATAGATCATACCTCCGTGATACTTTTATCTGAATACAAAATCGTTTTGGTGACCAAAAAAATCAGTAAAATATTTTTCTCTCGAAGGTAACTGTCATCGACTGGTTTTATTTTGTGCCGTTGGATGAAACGGAAAAACAAGCTCATTAATCCTAGAAAGTAACTAAGTTTTTTACACAACGGAATACACGAAAACGTATTTTGGAGCTGGCAGGTTTAAAACATCGAAAGTTTGTATAACGGTTTAAAAAAATCAAAGTAGCGCATGGTACATTTGATCGTGATTAAATAATTAGTCGATTAAACGTTCGAGCTGTCGCGGGTGATGACGATTTCGCGTGTTCTCTGGGTGTCGTCATTAAAAAATCCGCGGTACGTAACAAGTCGTGGCTTTTTGAGGGCGTGTATCGGATAAGGAGGTGTCGCGAGGCGATGATCCGTGACGGTGAAGTTCACAAAAGAGACGGGAATACGAGGAAAAGGGCGATGTAGCAGAAGGAAGAGTGAAAGATGAGGAACACGATCAGACAGCTCGCTCGTTGCGAAGGAGAGCGATAAAGGGAGAGAGAGTGAGAGAGAGAGAGGGAGAGAGAAAAAAGTTGAAGCGGTGCTCGGATTTACGCGGCACGTTACCCTAATGAAAATCGCGGAGGATGAATTGTAGGAGGGGCGGAAAGGTGGCTGGCTGAAATACACAGGGGTGGAATTAGAATATCAGAGACACGTTCGCAGTCTGTACATACGCTACACCAACACTTATTCCCATCGGGCTATACGTATATAATACTTGTCGGTAGTTGACAAACCCTCGACATCAATTTCTCTCTCTGTCTCTAATTCCCCCTACCCTTGCCCTACCACCCCCTTTCTCTTCTCGCCCCCGCCGCCCTTCCCCTGTTGCTTTACCTATTTCTGTCCCTTTCTCTCTCTCCCTCTCCTCCCCCTCCTTCCTATCTCTTTTCACTACCCCCACCATCCCTTTCTCGCCCACGCTCTGACTCCTCGCGTCTCTCCCTCGCTCTCTCTCTTCGTTTACTTTGGAGATATCGATTACCGGCTCAACTCCCAACCCCCATCAACCCCGCTGTCACCTCTCCGAGCCCCCACCCCTTATCCACTCCCACTAGCACCCACCCGCCCCCCCGTACCCCCGTCAACCACTCAACCTGGGCCGGCTTGCTGCTTGGTTGCTTGCACGGTGTCACATCGGTGTAGCAGTTTACAGAGATGGTACAGTTCGCGACAATTACGATCAAACGTACAGTTAACATCGGCGTACGATTCTCGCGAAACCAGGGGTATGAGGGGCTGCGATGGAAGTCGTGTCGCTTAACTGCTCCCCCTATGCTTTCGGATCGATCATTGCACGTTCCGTCAAGCATTGTACATATCTCATTTTTATCCGATTTTTCGTATTTTTTTTTTTTTACTGCGACATAATATAAAATTGACGAACTCCATTTTCATTCTTCGTTTAAATATCTTTTAAATGACTGAATTATTGAAACTCGTTGAAACGCTAGCTGCGCTTTTAAATCATTCACCGCGCTTCACAAACACGAGCGTACAATTCTTTTCCAGTTTATCTTTTCCTTGCTTAAAAGTCTTCATGTAAATGACTCAACTGTTGTGACGCATTAAAGTAATGTTGGACAGAAAAAAAGAGCGTCTCGCGTCGCGTGGTAACAGTCGCGTTTTTCGTACGCGTTTAAAATAATAGCAGACTCCTCCATCGGTGGTTTTTTTTTACCGGAGGGTGGTGAAAATAAATCGAGGACCGAGGATCGCGGCAGGGTTGTTGACCCTCCCGGTTCCGGGGAGCGTATGTTTTCGTATATACCTACCTAGCAGCGCGGTGAGGAGAGAACAGTTTATAGAAGAGCATAACGGCCAGCGTAAGAGCACGTTCTCGAATATCGGTGAATTTATACACCGGGAATAAAACAGGCGATCTGATTTCTTTTTCTTTCGTCCATCCCCCCTCCTCTTACTCTCTTTTCTCCGTGCGACCGTGTCACTACGAAAACATGGCGAATTTGCGTCTCCGAGGAAATACCATATTCAACATAAATAAAAATCTAACCTGGTATTTTATTATGATAGTAGGAATGACAAATAAATTAGGGGAGAGTTGCGATAGGAATCGGTCGTTCAACATGTGATAATATGAAATGTGTAAATTAGTTGGACGCGACGTACTAATTATTAGATAAATTGTACAGCGCGCTGACGTTGAAACAGGTTTTCAATCAATATTTAAACAGTTCTTTCGTGTTCGCGGGCGCACGAACAATGTAATTCGGATCTAGGAAATAAATAACAAGAAACTTATTTCCTCGCTGGCTTTTCCGCAGCTCGATTCAGTCGGGTGAAAATCCGTAAAACTTACTGTTTCTGTCTCTCTCGCCGAAACATCCGCGAAAAATCGTTCAACGAAACACGAGAAATAACGCGGGAAAACTCGGCTATTGGAAAGGCAGTGGTTTCGTTAACCAATGATACCAAAAAATACTCTATTTTTCACGCCTTTTGTGCGTTCTCGATCCTCATCGATCCACAGCCGGGAATTGTGCGATCACGCGAAATCCAATACAAATTTTCCTGATTGTCATCAATATAAACAATCTTCTAACATCTTCATCTTCTTCATCTTCTAACATCTTCATAAGTAAGGAGATAAAAAAAAACAAAATTTTATTAACCAATGCTAGAAAAATTATTAAATGTTTGACTCCCTCGGCAATTTTAATTCGTTAAAATTGAATTCCAGAGGAGTGAGTCGGTCCCCTTTTCTATTCGATAATAAATATTTAATAAAGACGCGAGAAATGAAATGAACCCTCGCGGCAAATACTTCGGTTCACGATAATACCGCACTTTAATGTAGGTAAGTCCAAGTTAAGCTTCTTACCGATGACGATACGATTAGTACGGTTGGTTGAGCTAATTGCCTTCGCGCTGATGGGAACTGAATCGAAGAACCGGCAATATGAACCGAGAACAATATCGATCGTTTTTCTCCACAGGTTTCTGTACGCGGGATGGGTCGCGACGAAGATTAGCGAGTTCAATAATGGCCCTGTAACCTCGTTGCTTATAAAACCTGATTACGTGGTTGCGAATACGTTGCCTATCGATAATTTCGGGAATAAGCACGCGCGCTATCCGGCAATGAAATATTTTTTACCGCTGAGAATTAATCGAGATCAATGATCGTCTCTTGAAGAAGAGACAAATAAGAGATGAAATTAAGATAAGAGTACTCTTTTTCACTCTAAATAAATAAAATTGTGGTTGAATTTAACTTGGTATATTGTTACTTTTCATAAAACTGAATTTTCCTTCACGTTACATATTTTTTGAGATTATGAAAGCATTCCTCGACGAACGGTAACAAAAAAATTTGATTATAAAACTAAGCTGATTATATTCGTACGAATGGAAAAACATGATTAAACACGAGTGTGCCGTAAATTGAAAAAAATTCTAGCGACTCGAGACAGACTATTTTATCAGTGAGGGGAACGGGTACACACATTCGATAAGTACACGTTCCGTTCGATTCAATCGAATTTTCACCATGTGTTTACGATCCCCGGCGAACGTATCCTATGTACTCTTCAACTACAGCGAACAAGCGTATATATTCGAAGAAGATAAAAATACGTGAAGATGAACTTACAAAGTGCCTTACCATAACGTAATGCCTCTGCATCTCGGTCTTCTCGCTGGCCAACTTCTCGCATTCGATCTTCAGTCTGGAAAAAAATGAAAAGCGATTGAGGACGGAAACGAGTCAGACATGCGTTAAGGCGGAAATGATGCGCACTCGTCTAGGAAGTTCCGCGTACGCTCGTACATGTATATCTACGTGTACAGAGGATGCAAGCATGTATGGATACATGCAAGCACATAGGGCAGGAGACTCCCCCTCTGGGATTTGCAACGTCTTGAATTCGTAGTGAAAGAACGCGGTATGTGCCTCCGGAAAGTAAGATCGAGTTCGTAGACGAAAAAGCCGAGAGAAATAAAGAGACACGAAATTATGACGGTGTTATCAATTACCAACGAGGAAAAGTATCCGGAGGAAGTACGATTATAGAAGAAACATTTTTCATTATATTAATAATACATAGACAACGAAATTAGATTATTTTGTAACACGTTAAAATGACATAAGCGTAACGTAATTAATATATTCAAAATCAGATATCTGTACGAATTCGGTGTCAAGCCTCGAAGTAACTGACAGTTGATCTGAAATTCGTCGTGATGGAAATTAAATGTATTTTCCTTGCACCTCATTTCTTTCTGCCATTTTGAACATCTTCCATCGCATTTCATCCGAGTAGCTAAGTTAGACACCCAAAAGTATTAAATAATCAACGAGTCTAGCTCCTTAACACTATGCCGTCCGCACGTCTAATCTAGATTCTTTCGTGTCACGCCGGTAGAAAAGACTTACATAATTTCGCATATCACCGGCGGTTCTCCGAGGTTCTTGTTTACTAATCTTATTATCAATTCCCATGTCTCAATCCTGTCCCTCTATTTTCTCGAAATTGTGAGGATATACATATGCAAATAAGAGTACAATATTTCTTTTTATTCATCTATTTATTTACTGCACGGCACCAACGTGGAGCCATCGGCATTTACCCGACAGTTTTCGCGTGGCACCAACGTGAAGCCTCCGGACGTCATAGTGTTAAGATGAAATTTCAATTAATGAACGTTTGACCTATTGGTTACATCGAATCGTACGAAACGATAAAAATCAGATCCTTTTAAGAATCTTAAGTGTATCGAATATTCACTAATTGGAATCCCACCTGAGATGTTTACCCCAGGATTTCTCGTTAATCGTTACTCGGCAAATCCATTCGAGCACGCGAGGCGGAAGACGCGTTCGTCGCGTTATTAGGTGGAGACGACACGACGCGACGCGACGCGTTGTCCTCGCTTCGCGAGCAAACAATTCGAACTTACCTCTGCCGAATAAGAGAGAGAGAGAGAGAGAGAGAGAGAGAGAGAGAGAGAGAGTTCGGAGCGATCAGCGTGCAACACCGTCAACGGAGTGGTTCAGGCAACAATCCCTGAAAAAGGAGGGGGGGGGGGGGGATAGCGGAGAAAAGAGCGGGAGGAAGACAGCCGAGGCGAGCATTGGGCGTCAATAATCGCGGATCTTCGAGAAATGCGAGACGGAAGAGATGAATAGACGCGAGAGAAACTGCGAGAAGAGCGGGTGGGGAAAGAAAAACAAGGAGCGAGCGAGAGAACGAGCCGAAGAAAGGGGAAAGAGAACTCACGAGTGGTTCTGTTGCTGGATGAAATTGAATTCCTCTTTGATCCTCTCGCAAGTGTCGGCCACCGTGAATTTCAGCCCTCCCGCAGCCCCGCCGCTTCCTCCGCCACCCTGAAACAAGAGTAAAAAAAAAAAATATTAGAGGAGGGAATTCGATTAGCATACACGACAAAGCAGTTGCGATAAAGAATACAAAAAAAACCAGATCAACCAGAGCATTCAGGCAATATGGTAATCACGAAATATTACGACGTTAGTCTGCAAGGAGTAACGGGAATATGTTTTATCATAATGTTAAACTGGTGTTTAATCAACCTTAATTATAATTGTTACTAGCTGTAAAGTTACTAGCAGAAATAGTAGAATTCATTTGTAAACCAGTAATAAGAAATCTAAAAGGATCGCCAAAGATTTGAATAGATAGAATATGTATTTTGGGGGATTTTAAAAGCAATCAAAACACTTACACTTGCAGTATGTACGAAGATACTACGATGTCTGACGCGTATTATTTGCTTTATAACATTTGCGACATTAGCTTCTCGAATTGATATCGAGAACTACGTTCTATCTCCCTTAATAAAAAAAAAATATTCAGTCGACTTAACAAGCAAGATTTCTATCGACAATCGGAACAGACGATGCGATAACGGCATTGCCGCGAACGACGGGACTCTATTTATGAAGTCTGCGCGCTGAAGAAAAACTTCTAAAAGAGCACAGAAGCAACCACGGAGAAATCTCGTTACGCCGGAGATCGTGTACAAGGAAGAAAGGTCGGCGTTACGTCGGAATAAAAATTTGGAATAAAGTTTAATAAACCTGGATTTAAAGAAACCTAAAATAATTTTAGAAACGGATAGCAGATTCTAATGAGATTAAATTTACAGGAAGCACATACGTACCCTCATCGATTTCGTTCAGAATAATGCATCCCTCAATATCCTAGCTGCTCAAAGCGATAAGCTACAGTTGCGTGCATCGGGACACAGTATCACGGACAATTTTTTTTCTAAATAATTTACATCAAAATCGATTGCCAGTTTTTGTAAGGAAAAAGTTTTCGAAAAAGCTAACAAGCTTCTGATTTAAATATGTAACGTGCGCGCTAAAACTTGATGTTAGATCCGATCAGTTTTCGAATAGTGTGACAAGAGTGAAAGTCGAAGATGACAAGCAACCACCATCAAATGGCCTTCAACCGCGTAAGGCGGCGTACGCAAACACGCGAAACCGGGGAGAGGACCTAAGGAAACACGAGGAGAGGGCATCCATCCAGGTATAAAAGACGAGCGACTTCGAGCGACTGAGAGGGAGAAACCGAAGCCTGAAGAGCCGAAGATGAAGGGCCATGAAGGCGTTCTTAATGAGACCCATTCCACCAGGTAGCACGAGGTCTCTCTGTCTACAGATTCTTCAGCCGCGTATAGACCGACACTGCGCTGCGCCGGTTAAAATTATGGGGAGAAAAGGATCAGACTTTCCAATGACAGTAATGGTTACATTACACACGTAAAGACACGTACTCGTGATGGTGGAGCGGAAAGAGTAGGAAGAGGCGAAGCACGTGCGCTACGTAATTGTATCTACTCCTCCCCGCCCTCCCACGGCGTTGTCAATCGAATTTCATAAGAATACTCGAAACACGCTAGTGGAAAAATTAATAGAAATCAGTTCGACTGTGCGAGCTTCCTTTTTGATTGGACGTTTCTCCAATTGATTCATGTCATTATTTTGTTTGTCATATTGTATTTTTCCAATTTGACGTATTCGTTTGAGACGTCGATTAAAACCGTGCGAGTTTAACAACTCTCTTGACGGACAGGAGAGAAACGGAAGCAGAACTTAAATTATTAATTTTATCTTCGGTAATTAATTTTCAAGATGTTAGTAAGAACGTTAGAGTAATTGCATGCAGTTATGTTTGCATATGTAATCGCACTATTAACGTTGCTTGGGTTTGCATTACTATTTCGAAAGCTAAAACACCTGAAGATTAGATTTTCGATTCAAAGATCTACTCTCTTTTCTCTCTCCTCTTAAAATGCCAAGTCAATCAGCAGTTTGGACCTTGTAGAAAAACATCAAAAAACTTGTAATGCACACGAACTTCGACTATAAAAATTATAATCTTTCATAACTGGCTGTAATCGGTACTGAGACGCAATCAACAAAATCAGAAAATATACCTAAGTTTCCTATTTTTGTGCAATATAATGCTACAAATGATTATTATTTTATAACTGCAATGATGTTCATTATTTAAATTTCATGATATAGTAACATATATTTTGATGCAAAGAGAAATTCGATTCGAGGAAGAAGGAAATTTCATTTTCCAATTAGATCATTAATCCGATACGGTTACGCGTGCGTCATTGAGGATCAATATTGCATGCGATGGGGAGAAATTCGAACAAGGGAGACAGAAAAAGAGGGAGAGAGAGAGAAAGGGGCGAAAATAGGAATTTTGTACAGAATGACAAAATCTCTCTCGATACAGAGAAATATCCCAGCGCGCGCGGGCGTTAAATGGTCAATGACTGTCCGCCGCGCCGGCTGGGAAATCCCAGTTTTTCGACGCAACGCGGTAGTCTCTCGCGTAGAATGATTTGGCCACTTGTTGAATCCGAAACGGGGAGTGGTTGTCGGTGGTAAAATGGTTTGGGAACACAGGCCGGGGAAGAGGACGCCCGTGGGCCTCACTTGTTGCAATCATCAAACGGAACAGTCATCGAACAGGTTGTTGTTCCAATGGTTAACCGGCCAGCGGTACACGTATCCGTTATGCGATACGGCCAACGACAATTCGTTTTCATGAAAATTCTCACACAGATCCATGGCTAACACGGCTGACAACAATTGCGGGCTATTGATATGAAACTTTTGCCATTTCCAGATTTTTATCGGCCATATGCTTAACCGTTTAACGGATATATAATAGTTTATTAAGATGCTTTTCTCTTCCCGAGAAAATAATGCTTTCGAAAACCTAACATAAAAAATAGTTGAAACGTGAAAGTAATAGAAATGGTTTCAAGTGGTTTGCGATATCCTACGTTTATCTTAACCTTTAGGTTCGTCTAAAATAGGTACTTTCTTACACGCTGAATACCTGCAGATGGTTTAACAAATTATGAAGCTAAGTCGAATGTCACTTTGTATATATAGGTTTCTGAATAAAGCTGCACTTTTCTTATTTAATTATTGAACCCGTATTTAAGGACCAAAAGTTCACGATAAAGAGTCATGACATTTCACCGTATGACGCAAGCAGGAGCTCATATATAATTACATAAATATAAATAGTAAACTCTAAATTTAGGAAAGCAGAAATGGAACATTCGCGGTTACTTCTCC
>SHCU01000658.1:28219-48129 GCA_004307685.1 Ceratina australensis | reverse complement strand
GTTTATTAAAAAGGTATTACGTCATTCTTAGGTTGCTTCTTTGCAAATCGACTTTATCAATTTAATTTAACCCACTGTTATAATATACTTTTATATATGAATGAAATCTGTCGCTGGTTACCGCTTCGACCGCTGGTTAGATTACGAATTTCTTTTCTGCCGTGTTCGAGAATTCTTCGAATATCGCGGAACTTGTAACTCGATTAATTTTAATATTCCCAACAAGGTTGAGATTCGCGTTCACGGACCCGAGGCTGCCTGAACGGAGAGGTGGCGACGAGTTAAGCCGGCGCGGGCCGTATTAAGTTCACGGATATCTCGGGGGCTTCCACGAGCCGCGCATACTGACGCAAAATTATGCGAGTAGCTTGTACGAGAAACGCCCTTGTATATTGGCCGTCGAGCTAGAAAACGCGCCTCGGTCGAATCGAGTCGTCGCGTCGCGTCGTCTGCAGACTTTGAAACTGTTGATGCGTTAATGTACAATGTAAATGCACCGTCTCCGTCTTCCGTCCACCCTCCTCCCATCCAGATTCCCGTGGCGCCTCCTCAGTCTTATTACGAGCTTTAATTAACACGCAATTGCGAAATCGGTTTCAACGAGTTTCGTTACCTCAGCTTCGTTAGCGGGATCATAAACAAATTGCTAAGCTATTTCAATATATCCTCAGATAATTAAATTTTATTCTTGCGATAAAGTGGTCGAGTAGATATTAATTAATTTCTTTATTAATTTCTTGCCTTATTTAACTTTCTATTAAAAATTAAAGAAAATTGAAAATTTGTTCGACCGATCGATTTCTCTCACGCGGTGGGAATAAGAAGCCTAAGGGGGGAGCAACAGAACCTGAAGTGCCGTTCGGGCACGCGCTCCTTCGATTTTCCGTTAGAAGTCTCCGTCAGAACCTTGTCTTCGAGGGCTGTTACACGGTCGAGACCCAGCAGCAGCAGCAGCGGGATGATGCGGAAGGGGTCAACGAACGAATCCGTCCATGCATGATTTTTCCACGAGTGCTCTCCATTACGCGCTCGGAATTCGTCTACCTCCCACCACGCATAAATCTCCATCTGCTTAAAAGCATCGGCATGCACAAAGCGGCCGGAAGTCCTCGCGGATTTGTCGGTGACGAGGGATCGTACCCGATCGTTCCGCGGGGCACAACTTCCGGTATGCTCGCGTGGCGAATCGTTTTTCAGGATCTCTTAGCGTATGTACTCGCCTATCGAGCCGCTCGTTATTCTCATGATGAATTTGCACGAACCAAGGAACGGGAGGAGGTGCTCTTCGAAAATAATATAATACTGTAAACCGAATATGAATTCCATTTGAAATTTAAAGCGACGATAAAACTTTATGACACCGAAATTCATTAGAGGACGCGTTAAAAAGCAATTACAGAGACCGAATCCCTTAAAAAGAGAGAGAGAGAGAGAAGGGAAGAAGGAAAGAATAGCCAAGAATAGAGGGAATAAAAATCCGCTTCACGCGATTCCGACAGCCGGCTTCCTTTCACCGTCGAGGGACTCTATTACCGAGCTCTGCAAACAGACGTTCTTGGGGACGTAATAAAGTTAGAGGGAAACTAGCCGGCGGGGGCAGACAGGGACGGGGTGTAGGTGAACGAGGCTAAGGTGGAACCGCAAAAGTTCAAATTGATTTTGCAAAACCGCGGCCCGTTTCATGCAAATTCTACCGGCAGGACACTCTCGCCGCTCGGCGGAGGGTGTTTTCATGCTCCCTGCTCCGTGACCGCCGCTGAATTATGGCCGTGATTTCCGCCGAGATGGACCTTCCGGTCTGGCAGAGCTCCAATACCTTCGCGAAAGCGCCGCGGATAAATCAAACGCCGTTTCTTTCTACCGCGACGCATCAAGGCGTTAGTTTATTGCGTTGTAAATCATTTTTAGCGATCATCTTAACCCCCGCGTTTGACGAGACGACGTTTCGATACTTATTGGCCCTGTCTCCGAGTTCCATGAAGTACAGAAATAATTTCTCACATTCGTAACAAGATGAAAAGACATCATTTCATCTGTGGTAAAAATAGCATTTAATATATTTTTTCGTAAACTGTGCATACAGGGCGGATCACGTAGTAATACGTTTTTTATGGACTGGTAGTGGCTAATACGAATTACTACATGTGTGTACGTTTGTTATGCAATTTGTACGTTCATTATTTACTTCATCGAGTTATTGTTGATTGAAAAATTTTGGTAATAAATAATAGTGACGAAAATTATAAAGTTTTCCTTTTTCTGTACTTTCAACTTCATATTCTATATTCATTTATACAAAAAGTGCCTATCTTTCATAATAACGACGAAGAATACATTGAGAAATTGAGAAAGTCAGTTTAATAAAAAAGTTTAAAGTAGTTTTCAATTTACAGTGATTTTACGTGACGACAAAATTCGCGAGGATTTTTCAAAAAAGTCACCCGCTCCCGCAGTATCGTACCGACGCGAAGCGCCCGACAACAATGTGTTAATAATCTGACTGTTAAACGAAGAAGTTTTCAGCTCGTACATTTTCCCGTCGCGGGAGAAAAATATTTGATACACTTCTTTGGTCCGACGATATTTTCCAGGGACAAACTTCCGAAAGAAACGTCGCATACTTCTGCCGCTACCGTCCCGCCCCGCGGAGGGAAAACTATTTCCGCTTTGCGCGAATTCCGACTCGCTCCGTAGGTGGTCTCCTCTCCTATGCTCGCGGCGTGTAGCGAGTTATCCCACGTAGACGCGTCCAAGCTGTGTTATATTGCATTTTATTACCCCGCCGTATAGTTGGCAGAAGTAATAGCACGAAATTTATAGGCACGAGTCTTATAACGTTCGCTTCCCTTCCTGCTCTAATCCATATATCGACACGTTCTTATCTCCGCTCCTCGCAATCCCGTCCCAGGATTCGTTTCAATTATTTATGGACTCGTTGCCATCCGGTGCTATTTCATTGAGATTTATCGCCGCGTTTTATTTATAGATGTTCATTAGTTTTCAGGCCGGCCGACTTCCGAATTAAATGAACGAATGCATCGAGCATCGTCTATCTCGTAATAATAATTCGCGTCCAGATCGCTCGGGACGATAACAACATTCAAATTTCCTTCTTTCATTTCATTCGATCGCGCGGTACGACGTCGAAACGGTACGAGGGATTTCTCCAATCTATCTAAGCGGTCTTGCGGTCAACGATATCTCGTGAAATCCTCGCGTGTGTGTGCGTTTGTTTGCCGGAACGTGGAAATCCGGTATGATCAAGTCGCCGCGACGGCCATAAACGTTGGCTCTCGCATGAAATCGCGTAGAATATATCAACCCTTTCCCAGACGACGTTTCGCTTTATAAGGAAGTTGCGGGGAACTTCGGAAGCGTCCCGCGAGGGTGGTTCAATCCCCGGGGAGAGCGTCGTCGAAATTGAGAAGAAAGATGAAAGGTGGAGAAACCGGGAAAACCGAGACCGAGAGGCGGGAGGAGGAGCAAAAAAAAAAGGGAGAATTGGAGAATGGAGAAGATGCAGCCGGAGCATACGGAAGAACGCGCGCACCAGGACGTAAACCAAGCTTAGCCGTGGAATTTAGAGTACGCGATGGAAATGAAAAACTAATGTGCGGTGATGCGTGTGAAAAATTTAATCGTTTCTACAAATGATTCGAGTTACGGATAATTTACTTCAGAAAATTGGTACTCGTTTATCGAATTTTTAAATAAATCTGATAAATCTAATTCTCTGTATTCTGCTTGGAAAGAAAAATATGCGACGTGGAAATGTAAGAAGAAAGATGCTAAAATCATCGGAATAAAAATTTTTTTTTAGAAGGAAGATAAACGGAGGAACAGTTCAGAAATGGCGGAAATTGACTCGTCTGAATGATAAGACTCGAGGGAGAGACCGTGCGGAGGGTGCGGCGGGTTGAAGTAGAAAAAGAATCGAGGAACAAAGAGGCGAAACAGAAAAATAAAGATCGACGAAAGTGGCTCTCTTGAATTTGGCATCTGCGTTTTATTGTGTCGCCCGTATCTATAGAAACCCCGAATACGTTGTCGGTACGCAGAAAACGACGCAGTTTTTTATTCACCTCCTACGGGCAAATTACCTTCCATAATAAGACCAATTTCGTATACCTTCAAAAACTCTATTTTGTAATGACGCTGCGTTCTCTAAAGGGTCGTTTTGTTTTCGCGAATAATGCCGCCCCCCATTTTACCGTTCGACAAAAGCCATTACCAAATATTGTAAACAGTACTCGACATCCAAAAAATTAAACAAACATAAAATAAAGCTTTAAAAGAAATATTCGATATATAATAATAATAATAAAAATCTCGTCGTGATATTCAAGATTTTTTAACCTGAACATAAACGAGTCCCTTCGTACCGGAGTTTCCTCTCCTAAAGAAGTTCCGACCACATTTTCAAAGCGATCCCCGGGGAATCGATTTTCCTGAAGGATGAAGCTCTGAGGTTTCAGAAAATCTCGAACTGGGGAAGACAAACGAAAGGAAATACGGACGTGAAGATTAGAGAACGATAGAAGGTAAAGCAAGGATTTTTCATCCTTTGATACACTTCCTTCAGAGATATTCTAATTTACATACCTCACGGTGTGATGCCATATTAAACTTCACTCAATATGAAGAACCTCGCGTACACGATATAAAAAATATTAAATTCTGTTTTATAGGAAATAGCATTAGACAAAATATTTATCAATATAGTATCGTTCTATTCTTTAGAATTAAAGATGTAACAAATTCTACTATTATTTCTTTTATCCCCTGAAACGTATATGCTACACGTAGAGTCGGCGGGCCGAAAGTCAGAAACGGGTGCGCCATTAACTAAATCAACATTTGCCCGGCCTATTTTTGTCCCGGAAAGTAGAAACGGTCTTTAACGGGTGGTTGCTTCATGATTTTCGTCCACAGAAAACTGATACTTGACTACCTCGACTGTAAGAAGCGGAAACAGACAAACAAACTTCGCTCGACGTTAAACATTACCGGATGAAAATACGTACTTAAAAAAAAATCCGCACGACAACAGCAGCCGCGACAGGACCATTAACGATTAATCGTTTAAAAGCTTCGGCCTCGCCGGAGTCTTAACGAACGCTTTAATCAATCCAGCTAAATGAGTTACTCCGCTTCGCGTTTCTTAAGAGCCTCGCGCGTCGTTTCTTATTCACGACGACCGAGACCCACGAACGACACCCCTTCGAAAGTTACGGAAAGGGCATTTAAAAATCCCTAACTTGTTTCCCTCCCCGTCGCCGAGTTTTTCCTTTGTGCCGTTAAATCCGAGGAGAGAGCGCGCGACGTTTAATGGGACGTCGATCATGACGGTTCTATCCGTCAGTGATTACCGCGGAAATATATCCGGCGCAATAAAAGATCCTCGGTTCGATTTATAGCAACGAAAGTGACATTTTATTGCCGCTATCGATCTCGCCGGACCGAGAGAGATTCCGCTCACGACTGCCACGGATAGACGAGCTGAAACCCGTCGAAATAAGGAGAATTTCGTGTAGCAGGTGTCGCGAATAAACTGACAACCCCGAGACGTAGCACGCGCTCGTCTGATGTATCATGTACATGTATACATATACATACGATACACGTGTATACGTGGATAATTTATGTTCCCATCCTGATTTCACTTTCCTCATGACGATATTATATTGGATGCACGTTATCTTACTTCAAGGTTAGTATAGCACAGAGAGAAGATGTTAACATCATAGAGATAGTACAGGCTGAGCACCGAAAAAGTCCCTCGATTTTTCCTTATGTTAGAAAAAGACAAAGAACAGATATGAATCATACGTCACTAGAGATGGGCAGACGAAGCTTCTGATTCTTTCTCTCTTTCGTTGTTATAGGAACGTTTATCATTTGATTATTACATTATTAACACTATTTCTACCACGATTTTCTGTATACCCATTTCGACCAAAGGTGCACAGGACGAGCTGGAGGAAAATGATATCGCTGAATTAATTTAATAACTATCATAAGAAAAGTCAAAAAATTAATTGTGGAGAAATGATTAAATTTATTGAATAATGTCTAGTTAAAATTTGAAAGGTGTCTTTTGACACCTCACGGTAGAAGTAGTGTTGAACAACATTACAAATTATCATTTCATTATTATATCATTTCATTATTATAGTCTCTCTTTCATTGTTATATCAAAATCGGGGACAAAAGCGAAGGAACGTATCTATTATTCGACACCCAATAAAAAGCAAGAAACCCCCGAAAACCGGCGATAGAAACATCCTGGGTTGCGTTACACTCCGTGTATTGAACAGGAAATATTTATCGTTTCCCGGATCCGGGAATCTTCTGCCGGAATAATTGACCGTAGACGCGCGAGAATTTCGTTCACGAAAGGGGCTCCACCGCGAGGGCTGCTTTAAGATCGAAGTCTGGGCGGCGGAGAATGAAGAACAATGGGAGAACGATGGTATGGGTGGGACACGAACGGAGGAGGGAAGAGCGGTTTAGGGCGAAGGGGTGGATTTCGAGCTTGTGTCATGGGTTCTCTCGGGCTTCTTCTTCGCGGAGAAGGCCTTCCCAGAGATAGAAGGGTGAAGCGGCTCGAAGGGAGGCTAATAGAAATGAAGAGGCTGCCTGTCGTCGAGGCATAAAGCCGTAAACCGTACAGGTGCCATCGTTCCGCCGACGCTTTCGCCGTTTAACAACGGGGACGCGATGAAAACGTTGATTCAGACTCTTCTTCCAATTTCTGTTAACGCGTATCGGTATTTACTGAACGATCGATCAATTCATTCGACACTCGTGGATAAAAATATATACAAATTTTATATAATTAAAATTCATCGAATAAATTTAATCTGTAATTCTCGTTTCCAATTAAGCATCAAGATCACAGTCGAATTTTCTGGGTTTTACGTCCGATAATTTTTTGTTCCCTCAGCTTTTCTCGAATAAACAAGTATGTTTAGAATCCGGGAGGAGAAGTTTTAAGTATTCTCTGCAACTTTTTCAAATCGTCGATAAACGGGGAAAGATTCTTGAGAGAACTCCCGGTATTTGAAACGGAACTCCCGGAAAGGGGGAGATTCACCCCAAAACGGGTAAGAAATGTGCCAGCATTCCACGACTTCCTGATATCTGTCGTCTATTTACCCTGAATACCATCCCGAACAGGAGTAAAGGAAAGTAGTCGAATAATAGAACTAATAAGATAATAAGGATTTATAGTTTCATAGCGCTCATCGCGTTGAACGAATAAAATCCACCAACGTTATTCCGCGACATATCGCAACGAATCCTCTACGTTTTTGTTTTCAATTCCCTAAAGTATAAAACCTCCATCCGCTGTTGAAATTCATGTCCTCTCGAATTTTCAGGCAAGAAAGCGTTTGTTTCTAGCGTCGCGAAAGAAAAGTTTCTCGGGCGGACTCACGCGGACTGATCCCCCACTACGATTCCTTTTTACTCCCGCGTACCGGGCAAAAATGTCCGGGACTTAAAAGATTTACGGTTTCCTCCTGTCGCAAAGCCGTCCTTCCCTTTCCTGTCGCCTTTCGCGGATCCTCGAGTTATGCAGATTTCGTGAAAACGTCCGCCGAAAATTGAAATTTCATCCGAGCTTGGCGGAACGCTCCCTGCGGGATTACGCTCGCGTGGGAAACAATCGCGCCCGACGCCGCCCGTTTCATTATCGAAAAGAAGACAACACCAAACAGGCAACGTAGCTACGCTTTGATCTACTCACGTTAATGCACTCTCTTGCGTTACTGGTATTACAGTGATGGACACGTACCTGAAAGCAGAAAGTAAATGTTTTTTTTTAGATATAAAACGAACACGAATTTAATGGAGAAAATGTTAATTGGGAAAATGGGCGATGTAGCTTATAATATATTCTAATTATTATTATTAATGAACTCGATAAATTATTATACAAATGTATATGATATATATGTATAAAATAGCCTGAGGAATATGTGTCGAATGGGAAGGGAAGTAACACGACTAGGGTGTTCCATTTACCCGAACGGGTTAACCAAGTTTGGATGCAAAGGGTTGGTCGGAGAAACGTGAAAGACGCATTGCTCGTTCCATTTTGACATAGGACATTCTCCCTGACCCTTTCACCGACGTACTGGCTAATCGCCCTTAAAGACTCCTCGACGAATGATGAATCGTCGGTTTAACGAGGGTTCCGACCATCAGTTGCCGATGTATCGGTTTACCGATCACCGCTTCAAACCCCCGGGCAATTGCCATCCGAGAATCGAAGTAGAATACGATAAAACATCAGACGAAAATACCACGCTACTTTAAACGTTAATATTATTTCGAACCGTGCAAGAATTTTGAATTTTTTAACGTTTCACGCTATGAATTTTAATATTTCCGAGAAATGTTTTATTAGCGTTGTAATCTCTGGAGATGTTCAACGCAGCTATTCGGATTAAGCTATAAGAACGAATCACGGTCGGTTAATACGAGCAACGGTTCGCGAGGATCACTTGTAAATTATCTCTTGTCAATAAATCTCGACGCGTTCAAAGAGGAGTTTTATCGTCGCCGGCAGGTTATAACCGAAGATATTTTAAGGCTTCGGAGTCACGGTCTATGTTCCATATATGTAGCGTATCAAATGAAAGCCTTGAAAGTTGCCTGCATCCGACTTCATAAAGGCGAACACTCTTTACAGGGTCGGGGCCTCGACAAGAAGTATATTATTCAGCCGCGATTTCATAGAGAAACGCGAAAGAAACCTCGTGTCCGCGAATCGTGAAAAATACGTTGATATATAAATTGCATTCATTAGCGGTGAATAAGCGAGCAACGACGACGCCTACCGCCTATTGATTTCGTTCCACCGTACCGAAGGAAGGAATTGGCACCGAGAGAGAGAGAGACCGGTCTGATTGTGAATGCTCGGATACAGGTGTCTTATTGTCTGAATGGCCGCAGGCCCTCATTGTTTGGATGTCCCAGATGTTAATGCTAGGTGTATCCGTATGAAATACGGCCCCCCCTTCGGCTAACGTGAATGCGAAAGTAAATGAACCGGCAGCGGTGGACATTGAAAATGGTTGACACGGCCTGTCCACGATTTTTCTATGTAACCTTGTAACGAACGTTACACGGTGATTGAAATATGGGAACAAGCATTACGCTTTCATTGTTCTGGAAGGCGAACAATTTCCCCAAGGCTGCGTGCTTAAAACGAATAACAAAAAAAAAAAAACGATAAAGTATGTAAAAAAATTATTACGTGTAAACGGGATCGAGTGATATAGTCCCTTGAATTTATCGTTAGGAGAGGCAAGAACGAAGCCGAATGAAAATTAATCCGCTAATCAATTACCTTGAGACTTAAAACTTTCGCGGAGCATGAATGACGCGGCAGGCGAAGACCGCCGCCGATGGAAGCCGAGCTACTCGAGACTTTCTTTTTTCTTCACGGCCGACGGCCCCGCGCGGTCGTGATTGCATTCAGGAAGGAAGCTCGAACGACGATTATGAATCACCGATTCGTGTAATCGCTGCCTCGTGGGACTCCGTTAAGAGCCCCGATCGAGGACCCGGCAAGCCAAGACAAGGCGAGAGAGAGAGAGAAGGGGGGCCCCCGGCTGTCGTCGTCATCGTTCGCCGAGCAACGTGGGAGGACACGGTACGGCGAATATCGCGATTCACGAAGAAGACACCGGGGCCCCGGGATTCCCGCCGCAGGAAATGGAAGATCAATATGTACTCTCCTACTTTGCAGTGTCTTGTTACGCGAAGAAGATCCAGCACGGTTACCAGCGCGAAACGACTCCTTCCTCCACCCGAGTTTGTGTTCGTGCCCGACCGTGTGTAGATACGCGCGCGCCTGTGTCTATTCAAATTGAACGTCCCTGATGAAGAAAGCGTGCTCGTTGCATGCTTCGTTTCACGGTAGCAACGATTGTTCCTGTGTTACGTACCGACTCCGTGGGATCGTAGGGTCCCGATGCCGAGGGACCGTGTAAGGGTGGAGTTTAAGAACCTTGACTGCTTGCGTTTGCCCGTGGGGTTGATTAATGATACGTTATTGTTTCTCGAAAAGTATAATTGGACAGCAAGGGATTTTCGACAGGAAGAACGCATTGTTATCTGATACCCCAATTATTTTATACTTATCCTCTTAAAGTGCAATTTGTATGTCAAACAAAAAAAAATCATTATTCATTTATTTAATTGCATGGAAGTCGATCTCCCCTTCGCGGGTAGAAGGAAGATGAATTCTCGCTGATACGATGGAAAAGATGATTTCTTCGTTTAGAAAAAGGGAGAGAAGGAGCCGTGGAGGGTGAGGGAACTTTGATTTCGTGACATCAGCTTCTTGCGAGTGGGAGTATTTCATTTGGTTAGATCACGAGGGGTCGTTGGCGCGCGGCGCGACGTAACCGCATTAGTCAAGCTGTCGTGCCTCGTTCGAGATCGCTTGTCAGTCGATCCTTTGACGGTGGCTGCTGGCCCGGACAATAATTTCATATCTCTGAAAGTGCCGGCCAATCTAGCGCGCGTCGTTGCGCTTCGTCGCGTCACCCCCGCGTTCGATGAATATCGATAGCTCTTTTCCCCCTATTGCTCTTTTTCGCGACACATCGCGAATTATCCTCGCGACTCCAGCTGAGTATGATCACCAATCAGCGTGCAATAGTTGTCATACATTCAAAGGAATCCTTCAATTTTCTGTTGATCTTATTTTTAATTAAACGAGTGAATGAACACAGTTTGATAACAACCTTAGGAATATAAAATAATTTTATGTAATATTCATGTAATAAATATATTAATTTTTTAATAAAGAAGAAATGTATTAATGGAGTTATTAACGTAACTCTGAGAGATGTCCTGGCATCGTAAAATATTAACGAGAAGCGTGACCAGTAATTTAGGAAATTGTGCTGTTCGTACGGGAAAACAAGAAAACCTTTGCGTACTCGTCGAGAGAGCTGCCAGATGAACAACAAAGGGAAAAATACATAGGGGAAGAAGATAATTGCGACCGTGATGAACAGTAGCTGGGAGGCTGTCGTTTGACCCGAGTTGTTCATCGATGCGCGCCAAGAAATAAGGCAGATGTTGCTCCAAATGGAGGCGGCCGAAATGAAAACTGTCAACCGTTGTTCCGGCCTGACATGTGAAACGTACACTACCATCTTTTTCGAGGATGTATTTCTAATTTGTTATTTAAGATTCTCGTTCCACGTTTCAGAAGAATATTAATCTATGATAAAACCAGACGTCGTTTGAAATAAAATGTAAAGGTGAAATATATGTATAATTTCTTTCTTTCGTTCCTTTGAGAATTATCGTAGTTTTTTAAGGATCGAAATTAAGGGTACGAGATTGCGTTCTGAACGGGGAAAAGTTCGCATGGAAAATTGGAAACGCGTATTTGACAAGGATCAAATTGCCGTAGATTCACGATTGGCTGGAGAAAGTCAGATCACCGTCGCGATTTATCGTCGCGTACGAACCGTCAATCCGGTTGCGAACCTGGAACACGTACAATTGGTAGAGGGCTAGAAGGCTAGAGGGCTGGAGGGCTGCGCTCGTCCTGGCCCGTGTTTAGCTACCTTTTGTGGGATCAAGGTATTACCAGGGAACCGGGTGCTGCGCTCCCGCGCGGCATTGTTATCCGGGTGGCCGCGCGGGGGTGGCCCGGGTTTCATTGTGACCCGTGGCGTGGGGTCCGGGAGAGCCCACGAAACGCCGGAAGTTACGGGCCGGTGTTCGCCGTTAAATTTTAGCGCTCAATAAAACACCGGCCTCGACCGAAAGGTATTTCATTCCCGGCGTTCCGTTGTTTCCCGCCAACGAGAATTTTCCCGACGACTCCCATGCGACGTTGCAAGAAACGCGTGCTCCTGCGTTTTTTACCCGTCTTCCGAATGGTTCAACTCCCCGGCAGGTTTCTCCGTGCCCGAGAAATTCTACTTACTGCCGGACGAATCTAAGTAAGTGCGACGTCGCCGATCTCACGGGAATTTTTTTCATTTTTTATTAAACACAATAGAAAAATACAATGACAATTGGTTCGTACTTGAATCGATAGAAATGGAAACAAGCGGACGATATTTGATATACTTGTGAAACGGAATTTATTAGAGGATGTACCGTCAAGTTCGGGGGAGAGATGGTTTCGAACGAGAGGGAGGGAAGTATTGGAAGGGATTTCCTGGCTCTACTTTCGGTTTTATTCTTGAAAGACGACAGATGGCTGGACAAGCCAAGCGCTGTTCAGCGATTCCAGTGGGAGCTACCTGCTTCTCGTTTCCCTTTTGTTCGATTCCCATGGGCACGAATTTGAAAATAATAACGATGACTAGGCCGTTTCGGGGTAGCCACGGTTCACCGAACAAAGAGAGATCGATCATCGGTGATATCGACTCAACTGGTAAATAGAGACCGCGTTACTTCGTGAAATCCTTGTGAATACGGAAAGACACTTCAGATTATCCGGTCATGCGTGGTTTGGCATAAGAAAGTCAATCGGCATTAAAATAAAATAGAACAGACACTTTTAATCTTTCGAATGATACCATTATCTGCTTCGCGCAAGAAAGAGTGAAAGGTAGAACGAAAAAGGCGCCGTCGGTGTTTCCGCTTCCTGACCGCGAAAACAGACCGTTCACAACAAAATGTAAGCAGAAACTGTGGTTACTGGTTTCCTGCGACCACCTTACCTCCGATGGGAACATCGAGATGCAACACCCGACACTGCCACGATTTAAACGATACGAAACCAAGCGATCATCTGCCCGCAATTACTGGTTTTTATTCAAAAGTAGGTTACATAAGAAAACGTAGTCCGAATTAATGAACACGGAAATCTCTTCTATCAATAATGTAAGGAAACTTGTCGGAGTCGATGTCAGGACAGAGAGAGGTGCGCGTAAAATATTCGAGAGAGGTTTCACTTGATCTGGCCACCATGGGACGCGATAGCGATGTCCCCACGGGTGCACGTCACTTGTATTTGTTCCTGTCAATCAAAACAATCCAGGATCGAGGGGTGAATCAACTATATCCGCGCAACGTGCAGGGGATGCGCGTGACGTTTAGCCCAATATCCGACAGTCTGACCCATGCTGGGATTAATCTACTTCAAAGACGGTTCCATCTAACAGATAAGAAGATTCCTTGATGACGAAATGCTCGTTGAATTAAACATCGAATATTAGCCCGTACGAATTGATCAGATTATGTATGTTAGCGAACGATCGATCATCAGCACGTAATCTGATTCATTGATTAGAAAGGATTGCTAGTACAACAAATTACGATATTCTCCTACTTACGCACAGTGTATTAAATTAAGTTATTATTTTCTTTATGGACTTATTAATTCCATTAGGAAATGATCGATCAGCAGTCGATTTGCACTGAATTAGAAATTTACAGAATTGATGTTACTCTGTTTAAAAATGAATTCCGTCAAACAACATGATATCTAAATTGATGTAGCTGTTATTAACTAAATACACGTCGGTTCATACAAATTATATGCTTAGATCGTACTCCTATGTTATTATACTACATTTAGATGCGTGCATGTAGTCTCGGGAATAATCACGCTCTCTTAATGGGAATTTCTCTTACATGCCGATCGAAGGAATTCTCCAACCTCTATAATAAAATCGCAAAGTCTACTAACCAGAAGCCACATATTGACAAAAAATTACAATTAAAAATACATTAAATCGCCTCGATATTTACTAATTACGATCGTAAGAATCGTACGAACGTTTCTTGAATCGAGCAGAAAATAGATTTGAACTTTTGTTAGTCTCGCAATTAAAAAGCAGGCCGTTACTCGACCGGCTCTATCAGCGACGGCGTATCTAAGGTGGTAATACCTTCGACTCTCGGGACAACATAAGTTCTCGACCTTACAAGTAGTTCCAAGTTTAAAGCGTGCGGAGGCGGCATCGAGGGAGCTCGTTAGCACCAATCACGAACGATTTATAATTATCGCCGGCCTCTTCGTTGAAAGGGCGACGGAGAAGAAGAAAACCGAGAGAGGAAAGTTTCGCCCTGACGTTAAATACCATTTCCCGCGTTTGTCCCGGAGCATCGGTCGTAATGCTCGATCCGTGACTACCACGGGTACATTTACCATTCGAAAAGCTCCAGGTGCCGCGATACAAGGCCGGAGGCTTCTTAATCTTCTTTAAAAGCGAGTACACGCTCAGCGGGATACGAAATATCTCGTCCCACGCTATTTTCACGCGGATTACCCGTTAAATCCTCGTTCGCAATACGTTTCTCTTTTAATGGCTAGTTTATACGTCGGATTAAAAATGAAGCGGAAAGTAACCGAAGACGAATTGTTCGTCCAATAAATCTTTCGCGCAGTTTGCTACCAGACGTCGCCGGTATAAATACCTCGCTACGCGTATTAGCGCGAGCTCTTGCATAAAAACATTTTTAACGACGATGATAATACACGAAGGAACATGCGTCTTAACTAATGTACCGTGTCATACGTATTGCGAAAGCTTCGACGAACGGTGAACTTTTTCCATTCTGCGGTCGAAGGTTAGAACGAATCCGTGTCGCACGGGACAGGAACACGGTACCCACACCGAAAAGCGGTCGGTCGGTGTGCTACGGGGAAAAGATCCGACGCCCACGAGCTCGATCGCCTTACGATCTTTAATTGCAACTGGATAATTGCGATCGGATACCTTTCGAAAGTGAGATCAGCCGCCTCCTCCTCTGATTCACGTTCTCGCTATTTAAGAGGCCTACCAGAGTTTTTCGACGAACTTCTGAGTTAGACCAGACCCGGGCAGGAAGAAAACGCACCACGCGGCGAAGGCGGGAACACAGACGTCGAGCGTCACGCTTTGCTTGTTCGTCCCACGCGAGCCAATATCCGACGCGGATACGCGATATTGCGATCAATGCCATTGGCTTATCCGGAATACGATCCGTAGCTGCGAGACTACGTGGCTCTCTACGTGTGAGAATCCTGGCCGCTTCGACGCGCTTCGAGATCGATTACCGTCGATACGCGCGGTCGAGCTGCGACCCCACTCGCAAGTCACTTTTCGTTCAAAAACCAGATCGAATCACGCGAGCTGGAATAGTTCGCGTCCACTGTACTTTAATGCTCTCGCGTTCCGCGCTTCAGAGAGAGCCTCCGCCGTGAATCGTACTATTAAACACGCAAATATTTTTCATATAACTAAGCTGTTTCATCCCTGATCTAATAAATAGCTAGCCATCCTCTAACTTTCCTAAAACTACTTTTGAAAAATTCTATTTTCCTAGAATTTATATAGAACCCTAGAGCTGGAATAGTTCGCGTCCACTGTACTTTAATGCTCTCGCGTTCCGCGCTTCAGAGAGAGCCTCCGCCGTGAATCGTACTATTAAACACGCAAATATTTTTCATATAACTAAGCTGTTTCATCCCTGATCTAATAAATAGCTAGCCATCCTCTAACTTTC
This sequence comes from Ceratina australensis, assembly GCA_004307685.1. NCBI lineage: Eukaryota > Metazoa > Arthropoda > Insecta > Hymenoptera > Apidae > Ceratina > Ceratina australensis. The sequence goes on along the minus strand of SHCU01000658.1, from coordinate 32,646 downwards.
CTAAAACTACTTTTGAAAAATTCTATTTTCCTAGAATTTATATAGAACCCTAGCAATCATAGTCTCAGTTTCATCATTCACTTCGTTTATACAATTTTCTAATAATTTCTATTGTCCACGTAAATCATTAAGTGATTCCCCAAATTTCAACCTCGAAAATACGAATGCTAGGGAGATTCATATTCAACATATTCGAATTTATATTCACAATTTCTATCGGTAAAAAAATTCATCAGACGGTATTGAGCCTGTTCGCCATTTGCATGGTAATGATTATCGCCGATGCAACGTTAGGTTGACGGCCAACGAGCAAATGTCCCGTAACAGATTCGTAGATGGAATGCCCGTGAACGGGGACGTACACGAATTATCCTTTACGATTATTGGATCGTCCGCGGAGATGGTGGTCCGGCGCCGGTGGGATTAAAGATACGCCGGCAATTTACGCGGCACGCAATTTGCGAATTCAATTCGCAGTTTCGACCCTCGACGCGCGCGCGCTTCCCTCGCCGANACCTGACAATTTTACTGGCAACAGGGTTCATCTTTAATGCTACAGATTTTCCTTCGAACTATATTTGATTGAGTAGAAGAACAAAACATACGTCGTTAATTAAATTAAACTCAAATACTATAGAATTCATGCATATATTCATTTAAAAATTGTCGAGGATAAAAATAGACAGTAATTTCATTAATTGTAATATAAAGAAATTCAGCAAATATTTGGGAAAAATTCTTCGAGTGCAAAGGGTTAATCCTTAATTTTTTTCAACATTTTCCAGAGATATTACACTGAGCTTTAATTGCACGTTCACATCGCGTGTGACACCCTGTCCGTTTCAACGTGCACGATGTGTATCACCGGTTTCTCTTTCCTATTATTCACAAAACAAATTATCCGGTAATTTATTGGGTAGAGAAGAACAAAGGTATGAAAGTGAGCATTTTCAGTGTCGCATGACGTATGGTCATGCACGCGTACCTAAACGCACGGGGTATCTAACTGGACGGGTCGCGGGTTTCATTTCTAGACACATCGTTTCGCAGGAAACGTGACCACGTTCTTGATCAATTATTTGTTCCGCGTCCTTCGATATTTATGCCGCGGCGCATGGTCGTTAAAATTGCAATTGCTACAACCCCGCCCCGTCCCTATACCTGCCGCCTCAATACCGTGCGCGACCATAAATTACGTGCATCGTGAACCGGTACACACAACGCGTTGCTAGCGTGCAACCGGGCAACAAGTTGCAATTATAAAGTGCCCCCGGTTCTGTCCCGAGTTCGCATGACTACCGAACAAATATTTCCTGTCCCGAGAAAAATCCTCCCGCGATTTATATATTTTTCTTTCCGCCTTCCTACTTCGCGCAAGAATGCATATTTCTTTTTTAACGAGGGAACGTTTCAGCATTAATGTATTCCGTTGAAAAATTGAAATAATTCGAACGAATGAACGACCTAATGATAGCCTCCAATCCGATGGAAAATTATTTGAAGGTATCTCCTTAGATTACGTGCAAATGAAAAGGTACGGGTAACGAATTCCATGAATCTCCGGTTACCATTAATATCGTCGGAAAAGTGGAATAATTAGGGCGTAATCTGTAGGGTGTTCGCGGAGAGGATTGTATCGAAGTCAAATGACTGCAACGAGAATTTTTATGATCTATCTCGAGGATATTAACGACCGTTCAGGGGTGGCATAATAATTCACTGTGAAACAAAAGAAAAAAGAAAATGATTGGAATAGTTGAGGAATCTCATCAATCATTGGACAAGGGTTTCGCGCATTCTCTTTTCCCTTTCAAACGACTCTATCGAGCACGCGCGATCGATATCGACCTTTTAAGGTAACCCTGATCCGGACAGACGATATATCACCCGGGAATGCGCGATGCGTGAAACGGAGCAAGGAGAACGCGAGAGATATCGCGTGGAAAGCCGGCGCAGAAATCAAAACCTGCACCGGTTCAAGGATAAACAATACGTACTTAACGCTGGAAAAACTGAAATTTCGTATATACCTATATTGCCCAAAAACAATCAAAATGACTTCATTGTGAAAGAATAATTAATGTGTAAAGAAATTTATTTGACATTAATTTTTAATATTTTTGCATATTATTTACGGTTATAAAACAACACAATAAAAACAATTTTTAAGAAATTGTATCATTATATACATAATTTTTGTTCTACTTAAAACTAACATGTAGTCAAAATGACTTCCTTGGGCAATCCAGTGTTAATTTTAGCAATCGACAAAGGAAGATCGTTATTGTTAATTACGAGAAGAAGGCGGCGTAAAAATATCCAACGCTTGCTTCCGAATCGGGAATTTTCCTTCTTTAATTAAATTTCACTCGTCAATTACTGCCAATTAACAGGCATAACGAAAATAACGGTGCAAAAAGGAAGGGAAAATGAAATTATCAGGAGAAACTCGAGTTCATTATATCAACGGTAATTTGAAAACGAAAAGGAAAAAAGAATTCAGAAGACCCGAATAACTTCAATTGGCGAAGGACTGAAAATGTAATTGACGATAAACGTACGTAACGTTTAAACGAAGTTACTCCTCCCGGCGTCCCGTGCCGGCCGAACGAGAGTTTACACGATTACACAACTCCCGGGGAATCGCCACGCCACGCTGGACGGTCCCCCTTTTCCTTTTCGCCGTTTCGCATCCTGTCAGCTACAGGGGCGACTTCCCTCCTTGCCTCCCTAATTATTTTGTTTCCGTAACCCTGGCGACAAACGGCGTTCCACCACCGAGACCAAGAATCGTGACTCGCTTCGCAATGCACAAATCGAAGGCATACAATTTCTTTGTTTCGCGCACGGACAGACTTCGGAGAAGTCATTTGATCTGCATGGACAGACGAGAAAGACTTCGAAATTAAAATGATTACAAAATCTCTGCACCTTAAACCGAAGAAAAATCTCTTGGGCACTGGGAACTATCTTAGTGACTACAGATATTAAAAAAAAAACGAATCTAATAATTTATCCGGCACGGAGTATAATTGAAACAAATGTCCGTCATTTGCAGTAATAGAAAATATTTCTCTCGGGTAAGAAACAGAGCCACCGTGGTGATTTGTAACCCGTGAAAGTTTCCATGTTTTTATTGCTCGCTGGGCACGGGGGGAGAAATTGAAAGAATATCGCGAGACAATAAAGGCTGCAGTGAAATTGCAAAAAGAAATTTCCTATTATTTACGATCCGGCGCGAACGACCGGGCCGAGCGGTTAGCGAGAGCCGGGAGAATTAGAAAGCGAACGGCGACGAGTTTTCGCAAATTCTTTTACAGCTGCAATTATTGTTTCCGCTATAAAGATACCGAGAGTTCGCGGGAATCGAGCGAGTAAAATTCCACTTATCGTGGCTGTGTCTCCTACGCAGTAGCCATTGTTCACATACACCAGGCTTTGAAACTTCAAGGAGCGCTCGCAATAAAAGAGAACAGTTTGATTCGTTACAGAAATCGAATGAAACTATGTACACGGTTATAATTAACTATCGGAAGGAATAATATTCAGATTTCTTTGTAAAGAGTAAATTGCACGTCTCGGTAGAGATAATGATATAAAAATAACTATAATTATCCGAGTTCCAACCATTCGCATAATTACATAATTCCCTGAAACATATCTCAATTAAAACGTCTTTAGAAAGAATAAGTTATGAACCTGTCCAGATTCCAGATAAAGATTGACAAAAACTGCTCGTAATTATAATTAGCGGAAAAGCGCCTCGAGAGATTTAATTGGTATGCAAATTAGTGGCAACGAACTTCCATTTACCGTGGTAAATCCGTTATCGATAAACTGTAAAATATAACTTGTACCTGAGCGCGGCCCGTATGGAAAATCAGATTGATACGAGCACGGGTTAGACATAAATCAGCTTATCAGCGGCGAACCATTATACACGCGCGACTCGATAATAGAACTAGTCTGCGCGCGTAGTCTCGCGAGAGCGTTCGACTTCTGGCGCGCCAGTTTGCCGGCGTATCTAAGCCGGGGCGACGACGGGCGGGAGGACGGTGTAAAGTGAATTAACGTTGTCGTTGAACCGTACGGGAACCGGATAAGCAGATAACGCGATTAATGCGCGAGCACATCTGATCCGGCCCGCCGACTTGGATATCTTTAGGGAAACTTGCGACTGATCCTCTATACGTCTTCGCCGTCATGAATTCGCAAATTCGTGACACGGCTACTTACCGCCTCGAGCATTCACCTAAACCCGTGCGCGTATATTACAATAATATCAGGTTCACCGTTCACGTGGAAACGCGTATTACTCGATTGTAGCCTATCTTCGTATCATAACCCTTTACATTTTTATCTAATAACCGATTTTGACGACTTTTGAAAACTCTTTTTTTCTCGGGATCTAATGTACAGAAATATCT
>SHCU01000658.1:0-13352 GCA_004307685.1 Ceratina australensis | reverse complement strand
ATCGACAAACATAAATGATTTTCAAAAGTCGCACCTTGATCCTGTACAAATATATATAAAACGAAGAGAGTACAACGAAGCTTATTTCGGTAAAGAGCTGAACCCTCCATACATCTTTCCTTTTAATTTCCCTTCGACTTCGAACCTATCCAAACAGCGTAGACCCCAACGAATCAAAGCTAAAACATTTCCTACCGAATAATCTGACCGACCGGAGGAGTAGGAGGAGGAGCGGGACCGATGAAATCGCACACGGTTTCGGTAAAATAAACGTCCCGAATGGAATTGGCTTCGTTCACATAATTCCTCTTCCAGCCGTTGGAACGGCCGTGGCCGTGGCCGTTTCCACTCTATAAGAAAGCCGGGGGGACGACGTACCACCCACGTGCCCGATGGCCACACGTCTTATTTACGATAATTGCTTCTCATCTAACTAACAGGCAGCCTCTCGGCGTAGTCGCGGAATCCGCTTGTTCTCGGCTCGAATAACGACCCGCGAGATATTAACCCGTTCTGGTAGCCGGACTCCTCTTTCTCTCGGCTCTCTACTACCCGCGCTGCCTCGGAGCGGTTCCCTCGATTTACGGCCGTCGCGTCGAACGGAGATTTCTTGACTCGCGAGATTCATCCTGGTCTAGCGGCGCGGAAAATCGAGTAATGAAGCCTCCTCTCTTCCTAGTCTCGCCGAACGATAGCGCCTGTTATCCCGGCTTCGATCGCCGATCGTTCGCAGCGGTCAGCCTCCTCTCCGGTTATTAATCACCGTGGGCTTTTCGATCGTCCCTCGGTTTTTGCTTGGAAACGACGACGGAGATGTACTTGTTCGACTAACGATGTTTATTTTCCCGAGGAGATGCTGGATTCGTGTACACGGTATCGCGAAGATTACCATGAATTATGCTTTCCAACCACGATTTCTGTTATCGACTCTTCGATTACGATGTACTCGGTTAGTTTGCTGAACATCATATTTGTCATGATGAAGTGTGGATCATGTACTCTCTAAGTGACTTGCTTCTAACGACAAATATTTGCTATGGCTTCTGATTATAATGAAGAAATATTTGTTCGACGCTGTAGGCAATCTTAGTTAGTTGTTACTTTTTCATCGGAATTTAATATGATTTATGACACGTTGTCACGGGCTTTCATTACTCATATTTAATTTATGGCAAGCGAGATTTAATAGGTGAAAATAACTTGTAATCCACTCATCATCTGATGTCTAGACAGTTGAGGATGAAGAGTTTAGACATTGAAAGAAGATGGACGTTAGTATCGTTAATGGATTTTCATTTCTGTCGAAATTAGCCGCGGGAGTATCGATCAAACCGAAGCCACCGACCAGTATCCTAATCGATCTCGCAGGCAACGAGCCGTGAAAGTGTCCGCAACGCGAAGAAATCACTCGCGGGTTCCAGTAAATTTTCCGGGAAAATACATCCCCGAGCGGTAGGTAGCACGTACCGCGTGGTGCCATTAGGGAAATCGTTCGCCGAATCAAAAGGAACGACTATACCGTTCGGGATTTTCCTTGAGCAAATAGCCATGCCAACCGTTTCGCGATCATTAGGCCATGACGAATTTCAATCGTTCGCGCATGGTCGACTTTGACCGGGCATCTATCGATTTGCCCGCATACGTACTACTTCGAGGCCCGGAACGATCCTTTGATTCCTAACTGCCAGGATTCAGCAGATTAACCCGGGCGGCTAAGTACGGCCGACATCGTTTCTCACTTTACAACGGTGAAATTAGATTAATTTGCCAAGTAGGCTTATAGAAGTGCGTATCACTGTTGCGTGCCATTATAAAAGAGATGTTGCATCGAAAGCTCTTTTCAACGTGTCAAAAATTTTCATGGTGTTGCAACCTGTATATTTTTACGATATTTTCAAATTATTTTTCTTCGGGATCTAATGTATAGAAAAATCTAAGAACCTGAGTAAATGTACTACTATATGAGTAGAATATTTCAGCATATTATTTTGAGTGAAAATGTACAGGAGTACCCCTTTAAAATTTGACGAAAATTAAAAGTCTGCAAATCGAAAAAAGAAAAGTTTTTCCTAGAAAAATCCCTATTGGAAGAATCCTATAAAACGTCAATATTAAAATAAATTATTATAAATACCTACAGAATGATAAATATCAATAAAAGTAGATTAAAAATATTCCCGAAGTTAAAAGGAACGGTGTATTCTCAAGGCGAAAGAACCGCTGCAACGACTCCCACCACCGTCCCTTAAATCGCACAAATCCCTCCGTATGGTAACGCTGCTCTCGACTGTAAATAATCGGTGGAATCGGCTCGATAAAAACGCGTCCGAGTAGTGAACGTTTCCGAGCGGTAAGCCTTGATACCCGGCCTAACGACGGTCAGCGAATAATAAGCACCTTGGCGCCGAGCAGCAAAACGGCCCGCAAGGATCATAAAGGATCGTTTCGACACGCGTGAGTACGCGTGTATCGCGTGACGACGCCCGAGAAAGAAACCCGGCGACTTTTCTAAGCGGTCCGAGGGAGCGAGCGGAACCGAGCCCTGGGATAAACGGTCTGGCCTGCGGGCATAATTAAACTTGTCGCTTAAAAATGAGTAGCCGCGAAGAAGGCGCCACAAACAGGCGACTTTCGGAGAGAGAGCAAACGCGCGGCTGCCAGCGCCGGTAATTAACGTTCTGCCGTGCGGTGCAACAGAGGGCAACGAACACCCGGGGAAACGAAGACGCGAGGAATTCTCCGCTACCTACCGGCGGTTTTATCCTCGAGTGGCTAAGTCCGACGAGAAGGAACCGTGCGGGAGAGACGCGGGGCGACAACCGCCAACAGCGATGCAATTTGACGATATCGCGGCGAAACTCGAACGGATCGGGAATACAAGATTTTCCGAGCTCTGCTATTTTCTAATTTTATTGAACGGAGCCAATCGACGGTAAATCGAATTTCTTAAAACAAGAAGTATGGACGTCCGCGAGATACAATTTTCTATCACATGAATTTCATTTAAAATACATGTCCCATTTACCAGTCCCCGGTGTATCGGATTTTCAGCATGTACTGATAACAAGCCACGAAGAAAATGGAGGATCGCGACGGGTAAAAGAGTAAAAGGAGGGAATCCTCTTTAACTTTATTCGATTCCCTAACGGAGAAATTCCTTTCTGGTTAAGAGGAAAGAATAAAGAGAGGCGCACCGAAGGCAAGGAGAAACTCGCGATGCCGGTGACCTCTTCCGCCGATAGGATCTAAATTAAATGGCTAATTAATTGGCGGGACGTGCATCACTGCGGCGCGCAATTAATTGCCTTATTTCGCGGTACTGGAACTGGCCCGCGGTGACAGTCTGATGAGAGTTATTACGTCATTAGGTCAGAGAAATGAACCCCGTCGTAGCTGAATCCGTAATGCCGAGACAAATAACATTTTCGTTCTCAGGATTAACCCCCTTGTACCGACGACTAATCCCCGTTTCGCCGAGTTCGTTAAGATAATCGAAACGACAATCAGCATTTAAATTATTTCTCGTACGCTTCAGACGTAATTATTAAAAGAGTCTAAATAAGATATCGCCGATATCGATGAGTATAATTATGTAGGATACATTTTATTACGAGCAATACGAAATGCCGTTTGACAAACGATTCCTTCGAATTAACTCTGCTACGGATTCTGAAGAAAATCAGATGGGATATTGACCAGAACCAATATAATGCATCCGCGTCGACAACTGCTAGAAAAATTTTCTTTTTTCTTCAGGATCCCATAATTATTTGTCATACGTTTATTTTTATTTATAATAGAAATTCTATTTAAATTTACGCAGAAAATCTTCAAATAAATCAAAGCCCAAAGGGTTAACAATCAAGCTAAGCCTAATAGCCTTGTTTATATTCCGTCATTCAGATCCGAGGGCTTTTACATTTTTCCATTGTTTGCATTCTTTGCGATGTCATCGAAAACAGATTGGCGAGCACCGCTGTAAGTAGTGGAAGAATGACCCGGGAAGAGAACGCGGCGAAATCGCTCTCGATGGGGATGGGTAGGCGAGGCTGAGCGTACGAACAAAGTTCGCGTGATGCTCCTGGACACGGGAGTAAAAAGGATAAACGTCCCATCTTGCGGGAAGTACTTAACGAAATCCTCTCATCCGCGTGGCCGTCTTCCGAAGCTGATCCCTCTTTCGCTACGGGACCTCGAGTTTTCCTCGTAAAACAGCATTAATTGCGGACATTCTCGGGATGAGAGCAGTCGCTCCGAGGGAGATTATTTTTAACAGCGGAACAGAAGTTCCGGGCGGGCGAGAGGGCCGATGCAGTTGCCTCTGTTCCCGGTTTTATAGACCAATTTTACCGAACCGTTCCAGGCCATAATTTAAACATCAAGACTTTTAAGAACGATTACAGTAACGTGAACGAATGCTATAGAGAGAGGGTATACTGGATCTCGTAGCTATAAAACCAATAAAGGATTCCCGATGATTTCATGTTGTTCAATTTATAACGGAGGGGGACTGCAATACTCGTTCGATCGTGAGACACCAGAATACCATACGGTCAAACGTCAGCGATGTGACTCCTAGGTAATTCGATATAAGAATATCAGGAATTACCGCGACTTTTATTTAATGAGCATATATCTCGCAACTAAAACTATATTACTATACGTATGAAAAATAATAGACCGTTATTGCCTCTAAAGCCTCTTGTAACGATAAATTAATAGATCATATTTTTCCTCTACCCTCACAGAATATCTCTCTTGTGTTCCGTCCGGCTTGAAAATTTTCCCTACGTAGTAAATCATGATTCAATACAAGAATGCTCGCGGTCTGTATGGCCGTCATTATTTACGCATCCTGCTACGAACAGAGACCGAGGGTTTGGCCTCTATCGCAACCCTCGCCGATTTCACAACACCGGCTTTTCGAAGTACGCGAATCCCTTTCCCAGACCCATTTTGCGCCTAAGGGATTACAGCTCGTGCCCACGCTTGCCATGGTTAAAGCTCGATCGGTTTGTTTTCCGAAGGACATTCTTATTTCAATCGCCTTTGGCACGTTCAAGTTCTCATGGGTGGAACCTTCTAAATCTTATTTTTGTACATAATATTTCAACAAAGATTTCTCAAGTAAAATTGAATTGCTAAATCATTGCAATTTCGCTGTACGCGTTTGTTATTGGAAAATACCGATTAATCTAACTCCTGTCGTAAAACACGACAATCTTATAATTCTGTTTCGTAATATTCGTTTACCTCAGAATTTCTGTGTGTTCCAATCGTCAGAGGAAATCAAGTAAAAACACGTGCAACGAAAGGCGAAACTACCATGTTTCTTCACAATTATTGCCGAGGTAATTCCTGCGTCTAACGATTGATGAAAAGCGCAATATCGAGTAGGCAATTACATCTGTGATCCGAGCGCGACGGACGAAAATAGATCGAGTTTGCGAAATTGCTTAATGGTTCTTTCATCAATAACAATTTCGCTTTAATAAAAATGTGATTAATTCGAACCTGGTGGTAACACGAAATTACTTGCAATTGAATTCCAATGCAACAGCAATAAATAACATAATGCAATTTTAACGACACGTGTCGTTGACTCGTCGATTGCCTAAGATTTCACTTTCGATTTCAAATAACTGCGAATTAAAATAATCGATCAATCTGTACCGTGTGACGCAGAACTTTTGCATTGGTAAAATACAAGAATCATTTTATATTATTTAATATTATTTATTATCAATTATTATTATATAATTATTTAATGTTGAATTTAATCAGTATAATACTTAAATTAATCATGTATTAATCGAATCAGCAATTAATGCATGTAGACAGCAATTCCTCTCGACTCACCCTATTTGCAAATATAAAATATTTGGGAAGCATGTATGCATCGAGGGAAAAAGGTAGAAGGCATCATCGGTTGTAGCGTGAAGCGGAAGAAAATAAGGAAGAGGGAGAGTCCAGTCTGGGAACTCGAGGAAAAAGAGCGACAGGATGCCAGCCGGGATGTTTCTCTGTGAGCCACGAATCATCGTCTACCCTCTACCAAGTCTTCTTTCAAGCTCCTCGCGGTGCGCGTTTTAACGAACCTCTTTGCCAGAGAGGAAAAAGTAACTTCTTTTTACAGCGGCCTTGTTATCCGTGCAGTTTACGTAATTACAAACTGGCACCGCAAGGGAGACGGGTCGCTTTGTTGAATCTCACCCGGGAGAGATGGCTGTTTATCCGTTCTGAAGGAAAGCTCGAGGAAAGGTGTTTGACGAGTTCACGGTATAAGTAGAAGAAGTCCCGTGATGATCAGACAATAAAGACACTGCCATTATATTGGGTGAAGTAAGAAGTTCTGAGCGTTCCGATACGAATTTTTACACCACGTGTAGTAAATTTTATTGTTCCCCGACAAAATCGGTGAATCTACCAGAGTTTATAAAAACCGAATTTACAGTCACAAAACAAGCTGAAAAATGTTCCCTTTCTCAATGTTCACCGATTTCGTCGGGGACCAATAAAGTCGACTACACCTGGTGTAAAAATTCGTATCGGAATTCAGGCAACATAATCAATTTCCACCGGAAGCAGTTTCGACATTTCATCGATCATCGTAAATAAAAAAAAGAATCAATACGCAAAATCAACTGGACGGTTGCAAAGGAAAAACAGTATCGAGGATGATTCATGTTAATCGGGGTGCATCGTTCACACCGTGCGTGCACATGGAGATCCGTACAGATTTTCAGTCGCGCAATTTCGCGTGCGATGCGAAATCCGCTCAGCGCCGTAAAAAATCACATCGGGCGGCTGCGAGCCGCGTTCGATTTCCGTGACGCGGCGGCCGGTGCGCGTTTAATAGCTTGCACTGTATCATCGTCCCCGGGCAATATCATTAAGAACTTCGATGGAAAAACGCGGCCATAATCTGCGCGTCGAGCGCAGCTGGCTTTTGGCGTACCGAAATCGCTACACCAGGTGCCCGTGTCCGGCGTATAACCAGTTTAAATTGCTCGAATGAAATACCGCCGCGCCGCGTGTCCTCCCGCTGGCAATGATGACGGTGAAACGACGGAAAAACAAAAATAAAAAAACAACAACAACAACAGAAAAAACGAAGAATAAATGACGGAAAGGTTGAAAAGGGAGGAAGGTGTTGATTGGGCAATCCGTCTATTTGTTTGTCTATCGGCGGGATAGGCGACCAGCGGCGGCGGACAAACCCGGGAAGACAGGGGCATAAAAAGCAAACGGGAACGATTGGGAAAAAACGAGAAAATGAAAATCGTATAGACAAGTCTGAGTGGGTGGAGACTCGGCGAATTCAATCTGTTTTATTTTCCACGGTTTACCTCTTTCTTTTGTGAGTCCTCCGCTTTGATCGAATGGAGATATAGGAGCGTTTCTGATAATTAAAGTATTGTGCAGCGGGCGTAGAGGTAAACTCCGGATAGAACGTTTGAGGGTTGGGCGAGAGCGAGAGGAAAGCGATTGATTACCAACGTAAAATTGATTGAAATTTCAAATTGAAACAAATTGTTGATCTCTGAATGAGAAATCTCGCAGAGGTGTTTCGTCCATCCTGCGATAGCTACGACGAAATGAAGAGATTAAAGAGTAGACATTGGACCGGAGTAAAAGTGAAAGGGCGAAAGTAGTAGACGGCGTGTAATCTAACCGAGGAGATACCTAGGGCTAAGCAGATAAATCGAGACGTAAATAAAGAGAAAATAGTTGAAAACGAGGGAGGCCGCGGCGCGGAGAGACGCGAGGAAAGGAGGAACGGTCACGCGACGGCAGGGAAAAAAGAGGTAGAGTCTGAATGGGATTCGGCGGATCCATTCAAACCTATCGGGGAAATAATACCCTTTGTGCATTGTGACCAGTCTCGTTAGTTACCTAACGCTCTGCTGCGTATACCTCTCCTATCGCGCTGCCAATTCTCATTAACGTCAGACAGTAAAAATAAAAGAGGCCGTCGGTGACGAGGCATGACACGACGTGCTGGCACGTGAAAATTTCGGAATCGACGCGACGAGAACGTGTTTCAAACGCCGTCGAGTAACCGTACTAATCACGGGTTTAATCAAAAATATTCATTATGAAGATACATTTTGATTAGCAGAAAAATACATTGCACATTTCTGCGGAATATAAATGGAATTTATTAATTGAATAGAATAAAAGTTTTCAGTAATTGATATATGAAATCATGGGTGATTTCACTATCGGAAAGTTCATTCACCGTCGAGCCATCGAGTAAAGAACCTCCCTAATTAAGAACCACCACGCGCACAGAATCGAATGCGATCCTCTCGGCGGCGTACGTGAAATCGCCTCGTCGATTCTAAAGAGACTCGAAATCCGGAACTGAAAATCGCCCAGTCAGCTTAACCTCTTCCCGTCTCAAGGGAGTATCCCTCTCCTCTAAAATAGATCGAACAAGCGTTATGTTATAAACGACGCGAGCACCTAGCCGGAGCTTATCGAACGGATGAGCGTACTCCGTTCAGGGAAGGTCAGTCGGTAACCATCATGAACGTTTTACAGCGTCGTAAAATCGTCTAACGATCGCCACGCAGGGAATCAGCGTTAAGGAGCTTCATAGAGGAGCGCAGCAGGTGACGAGAGACAGAGGTGGAAGAGCACAGGATGAAACGGAAGGTATCAACATATCACTTTAACTAATCTGCCATTAAAGTCGTATGAGATTCAAAACTGAGTTTACGTACTGTAAGAGCTGAATTTACTGAACGAAACCTGACGCGGTTAAGAAATATTTTATCCCCTTAAATACGATTCAAATTTTTCAGAACCGCTTATGACATTAAGAGATTAGAGTTTCGGATAACGACCGAGGAGAGTAGAACGATAATTTACAGTGAGAGAGATCTTAGTATAATGTTTTCCCCTAAAGCTTACAAGAAACGATTCGAACCGTTTTGATAGGTTCCCGGGAAATGCCAATAATATTTCACTTCCATTTTGTACGTGGAAAAACTGTTTACGAATACGGCCGGGTGTATCACGGAATCCGCTCGTTTACGGCGCGTTGAACGCTCACCCCCTGTTACCCTGGCCGTTCTATCTTCTTGACAGACAGTACTCGCTGGGTGTGACGTCTTGTTTCGGTCGCGTGAGCCGAGCCACTCAAGGGTGGAACCGTGGAGTTGTGTAAACGCCCGGCTACCGCCGGATCGACGCGTGGATTTCCAACCGTGGGTCTGCGTGCGCGGACAGAAAATCGAATTATTTTATCGTTACTTCTGTCCGCCAGCAGGGTCGTTTAAAATCATTTGTAAAATCCGTATTAATTATTAAAAACTTGTACAATGAAACCTGTATAATTTTTTGTATAAACGAAATTTTAAGAATAAAAAATTGTAAGAAATTAAAACTGCCTCAATTTATTTAAATCATTATTACTGAAACGAGTAATTTGGATTTCTGAAAGCCAGCTCTAACGCAACAGCATCCCCGGTTGGTTCTACGTTTCGTTTACGAGCGCATCCAAGTGGGTTTGCAAAAGGAACGTTATCTCCGGGGCCGAAACCAGAAAGCGTACGTCATTAAACAGGATTCGTTGACGTCCCGTTCATTCGGTATCGTCGTGAACGCCGAGTGATTGACACTCGCAGAGGGTCGAAAACGCATGGAGCCGGAAAGGAGGAGAGACGAACGAGCGCGTAGGATGAGTTATCGATTTCGGTTTCGATTGTCCGCCACCCTCTCGCGCGGCACCGTTGCTCGGTTTTGTTGCCACCCCCGGCGTGTTTCGGTGCAACCACCGTCACCAATACTCGTGCTGGTGTCTTGTTAATGAATTCTCTTTCTCTCTCCATCTCTACACGGTAGCACGCGACGCGCCCGCTTATCGATAGGGCCTCAAGTTGCGCGGAAAAACCGTTCGAAGCACGCCTCGATTCGCTCGAATGTGCATCGGGAATTATGCTAATCAACGGGATGATGAATATATCGCTCACGTTGGACAAGAGGCGATGTCTGACGCGTAGATCGTTTGGAAAAATTGCTGCGTGCATATCGATAGAATTGAAACTCAACTATAAATTACCAGGATAAATTCAAGTGCCTTCGACACTTATTGAGCATGAATCGTTTCAAATGAGAAGAATCATATTATAATCTAAGCTAATCTAAATGCAACTCGATGCATTATGCTGTGTCATAAAATTATTATATTATCAAACCCTGGGAAATTATTTATTAATGCCACTGACGGCGTAATTAAAATGTACGTTAGTACCGGCGGTGAGCGATAAAATCCATGTTCCGCGTATATGTAATTGGATCGTTTAATTACAATAATGAATAAAAGGCAACGGGGTCCGCGTACGGAAACGTCGCGTAAAATGAATTGGCATTGGTCGCAGATACCTCGAGTGATTTAGCGATATTACGATGGCGTTTATGCAGGTGATAAATTTCGATACGTACGATTCTCTTCTTGCTCTCTTCCATTCCGTGAGACGTCAGGAGGCAAAGTGCCGCGCTTTCCGTTAATGAATTCGCTGATCAGATATCTCCGGTTGCCGTTGGCAAAGGATCGTTAAGCTGCACAACCACCTGCGTTGTACCTTCGTATCGTAATACCGCTGCGTACCATCTTTACGCGCGTACCCGCATACACGTTTCCCATTCATAAGTTACACTAACTTCTATACTTCGGTACTTGACATAAATTACACCGATTACATTTGAATGAAATTAAAATAAAAAAAAATTGCAATTAAATTATAGTCCAATTGAAATTGCATTTGATGATTATTAGATCGCAATATTCGTCAGAGTTCTAAATGGACAGACATGTTGCGAGCAAATATTTTCTTGTACGCATCTGTGCGTTTATGCGGTGTACCGAATTGTTTACAACAGCTATTCCAGGGTTCTTGGTATTTGTGATACACGGTAGATTAATCGCAGATTATTCTTCGATTAGAGGGTATCATCTCGATTAATCGAAATTCTGCTAATTACGCATTTACATAGCAAATGCGGTGCTTGCGTGCTCGGCGAAAATTATCGGATCGTATATCGCGAACGCGGAATCACTGATGAGCAAGATTTAGTTGAAAAATTGTTGAAATAAGTTAAATACTTGGTTAACATCAGACTGTGAAAAATTGAGCTTGATTCTGATCCGAGTGGAAATTATCCAGACGAGGATGGAAACGGTATAATTTTACGTACATATTTTTGGGTCTCCTTTTAATGACGGAAGCTCAACGAACATTTGTTATTTTAATGTCCCACCGTCGCGAATATTGTAACATGCTAATTTCCAATTTGTTAAATTCAATCTTGTACATTCTTCTCGATTAATTTACCAGAATTATTGTAATTAATGTAACCGTTGTATTATTGGCATTTAAACAAAAACGCCATTATACGTGTTTAATTTTCAGAGAAATCGAAACGCGCATTGATATCGTTAATTAACGTATTAACGTTTCTCATCAGAATTTCGTTACTCACAGTTTGTTGTACCAGAGGTGATATATCGATAATCACGTGAACTAGCATGCGATGAGAAAGACACATACCTGAAACAGAAAGAAATAATCTTCGTAAGTCGATTTGTTATAAACATTCTTCCATTCTTACTTGATTCAAATATTATTATAGATAATATATCAAACATTGTCAAAGAATTTACGACACGCAGGTGACCCTCGAAAGAAGTCCTTCCCCGGCATTGTTCCCATTTTTGCGAACAATCGCGAGTCGCCTTTTCATCGGTTGTATACCCTCGGCGCGGGTCTTCTCGGAATTGTTAAGCGCGGCCTTAACGGTGGGCGTCGACTTTCGAGGCGAACTTCGAAGTGGACGTATGCATTAACAACTACGACGAGGGAGGGATTCTGAAAAGACGAAGGAGGACGGACCGACGGAGGGAGAGCCCAGACAGGGTTAAAGTCCCCGCGCGGGAGCTCAGGGGCAGTGCTGTAACCACAGCTTGATAAATTACAGTATTTTTCGATACCCCGAAGTAAAAAGAGGAGGTCGGCGTCGAATATGAGTGGCGCCCTTAATGGAATCCGACGGATTACACACCGTGGAGAGGAACGATTTCTCCCCTGGACCGTGCTCTCTCTGCCCGGTTTCTCTTTTTATCGAGTATAATCTCAATTTGGCAGGGATCTACGTTACTCGCGTTTTTCTCTTTTCCCTTTGCTTATCTCGCGGGCAACGATTACGCCCGCAGTTTTTAATGAACGAGCTACGGGTTAGAACGCATACACGAGTACCTACTAACGTATCATTTCATATAATTTAAAAAAAAAACCGATGGTAGAGTAAAATACGTCTGAAGAAACCGAGAAGAAGAGTGAGACGCCTTATCACGATTTTCTAATCTAAGGAATCGAAGTCCTCGAGAACTCTTTAAAACTTCCGAGGGAGAGTTTTCAGCGGATCCGCTCAAATTGCTGGGAGAAAAATTAGGATTCTTTCTTTGGAACACAGTGTCAGTAGGGGTAGAGGAGGGGAGACAAAAGCAGCGAAGAACTATTAGAGCGACACATCACGCGGCGATGTTATCTGCGAAGGGATCTCCGTCCGTCCGATGGGTGCCTCGCGTTGGGGTGTTCTCGGCTCGTATTGTTCGACCTTGTCGACGCCGATGATGGCGAGCCTTATCTCGGTGGACGCGCGTGACTGGTCCCTGACAGAAGGCAAAGGGGGGTCGGTCGCTTTTGCAGCCTCTGAGAGAGTCTTCGGCAACGGCGAGGCGTGCTCAGACCGAAAACGCAGAAACGTTCGAGATAACGAACGAGGAGCGAGATGGGAAAGAAGAATGAGAGATTACGCGACGGGGAGGTCAGAGAAGAGCCGCGTAACCCGGGGGTGTGACGGTGCAACGATATTCCGCGCTTTGAAGTGAGATTGAACGCGTTGAAAAAATATTAATTACGCGAATTAAAAAATATTAACACTAAACGTACCGAACGGGGTCAAATGAAAATTTACTTTAATTCGTAGATTTATTGTTATTTCTGTTAGTCATTTGACTTTCTGTAAATTCTTATATCATCTGATTATTCAATATCTTGCTTTGCTTATTTTTTATAGACTTTACCTATTTTATTATTTCCCATTTTCTTCTATTTACCTATTTTACGGATTCTTTACCTATTTTACGTACCACGAGGCGTCATTTGACCCCATATGAACTTCGCGTATTTTTCAGCAGATTTACAGCTAGAACCTTAGTTCTAAGTTCAGATACGCTAAACATAAACGAGAATTGAATCATTCGCCATAATTAAATATTAATTACTCACTACAATAAATCTTCAAGAAATCTAAACGTTTCCTGTGTACTATTTAAAAAAAAA
>SHCU01000657.1:14053-25299 GCA_004307685.1 Ceratina australensis | reverse complement strand
ATTGCCTAATAGTCCCAGATTTTGAAAGCTTCGGATCATCCAAATCTATCTTAAACTCCTCGTGGAATTCTAAAATTCCAGAGTATAAAAACCTCCAAAGTCTAGTTACAATTATTTCTAACCAATTGGCACTTCTATTACATACCTTTTTTTAATTACTTACAAATAATTGGTACTTTTACTTATGTACTTAGATAATTTTTAAATTAGTTACTTTCTTTTTAAATCACTTAGTTAATTACTTTATTAATAATCGAAAATATTGTAACGATTCACAATAAATGTTACCCTGAAACCCTTTGAATGCAATAAAAAGAAAATTAACATATACATTGCGTATAAAGTTCTTATACCTGATCGAAGACTTCAGTCACAGTGTAAATATATACCCTCGTTATAACGTCGCGTTTCAACCGAAATGTTGCAGGTTCGCCGCTGCACCCGCATCAGCAGTACGGTGCGGGGAGCCCGGGAGTGCGTAGCATGCCCCAGCAGCAGCAACAGCAGCAGCAGCAACAACAACACGCCCAACCTGCACCGGTGACGAGCACGGACCCGTCCGTGGCCGCCG
This sequence comes from Ceratina australensis, assembly GCA_004307685.1. Classification (NCBI taxonomy): domain Eukaryota; kingdom Metazoa; phylum Arthropoda; class Insecta; order Hymenoptera; family Apidae; genus Ceratina; species Ceratina australensis. The sequence goes on along the minus strand of SHCU01000657.1, from coordinate 24,728 downwards.
CCGATTTTAGCCTCGAATTTCTAGAGAACCTACCGACCGGAGACACGTCGAACTTCAGCGCCCAGGAGCTGCTGAACTCGCTCGACTCCACGGCAGGCTTCAACCTCGATATTCTGTAAGGCCACGCGGTCTATTCGGAAAATCGGATTTCCGTATAGAGATTCGCTCACTGACCGGTTGCCAGCCGGCAAGACGATGCGCGAACGTTCGGATCTGAAGGTCAAGTCCCTCCGGAAAGTAAAAGGACACAGCGAAAACTGAATTCGCTCGGATCGTTAGATCTTTTACAACCGGAGTGATAATAGAGACTCAGAGCCCACTGTTACTTTTTGTTCACGTAACAAGAGTTGAAAATCGTACACCTAGATACAAGACGTGAATATAAAAGGCAGGCTTGAAACAAGTAAATGTTCGTTCACTCGAATCGGTAGATAACTGACCGAATAACTGACAGAATAATACAGTTTCATTATTATTTTGTTAATCGTTATTAATACTCCATTATCGTTTTGGGTTTGTTCACCGAGATTTTTCTTCGCAGAGAGGTTCGCGAACACAGAAGGGATCGCTTATGCGAGCACAGTTTTACTTATAAATTCGTGAGATCAGCATGATAAATGATTCACGTTTTTATCGAAACTCGCGTGAACGATGGCGTTTCTGACGTGTATTAAAAACATTACAAATAATGGAGTTTTACATGCGTGCTACGATGAGATCCTACCGATGCGAACGATATTTACACGGATAAATGATACACGCTGTATGCCCAGTCCGTCGATTTAAGGAACGTTAAGTTTGAACAATCAGTTGGACGTGAGAAAAGGATAGGAATATTAAAACTCGTGTATAAGCAATTGTGGTTTTCAAATAAGAGTTAGTAATTACAGACCGAAGGCCACAATTATTTTTGCACGAATGCGGTGGTAATTAGCGTTCACTGACGATCCGGATACGTTCGTGAAATCAGCATCGAGGCTGTGGGGTATTTAAATCGGGCGAACCGGACGACGAGAAACGGCGAGTTAGTACATAAGTAACAATAGAAAAAGTTTCCCCGCTTTCTTGAAACCGGGGATCACGTTGGATCCGGTTCGACGATGGGCCCCTCGACAACCGGTCCTAGTGCATTTTCGGCAGCTAATACCTTCGGCTGGCGACTATTCTTCTAGGCAATCACGTTTTAGTAAAATTTTATTTCTTAACTGATCGGCGTAACGATCGCAAAGCAGCAGAGGGAAGAGAGAGAGAGAGAGAAAAAGGAAGGTAGATAGAAGCAGCGGGCGGTCGGCAGCGCGGAAAATCAAGAGATGCGCGTGAAAAATTTATATAAAAATATATATAGGATGAGCAAATAAGAACTGTCGCTAGAAACTATTTTAGTACACGAAAATGATGTATATCGAGAATGCATATACAAGATAAGTGGGCAGAATACTCGAACCAAATTGATTTTATCAAAACACGCGAGAATGTACCTATTCTACGAACTTTTATGTAAGTTACGAGATTATCGTAAATACAATACTAATTTGTGCATGCAGAGATTTAGAATAATGTACTTCGTTCGACCATTTAAGAGGCGAAAATAAAGATTTAATTTTTGAAATTGATTTGAAAGGATGCAGCCGAACAGATAAATGACCGTTCTTATGTGGCTCACCCGAGACCGTTTCTTTCATTCTCTCGAATTTTATCGGGTTTTGCAGAGGGGAGATCGATTCCTCTTGAGTGCACGCGTCGATGACACTGACCTCGGCGCGCACTCCGCGACCAAACGAACTTGAGCCGTTCGATTCTCTTGATTTTCGACTCGCGATCATCCAACATGAAAATTCGTTCGATGGTTCCAAACGCGAAACGATCCTAGATCAGTTTCCGAGAAGTACAGACACCGACGATGCGACGAGGAAGGAAAACGAATCTTTTCCTTAACTCCCGATAAAAGTTAACGCTAGAAAGACTGAAACTTAGTATATACCTAAATTGTCCAACAGCAGTCAAAATGACTTCATTGGGCAATCTAGTGCTAACGACTACGCGCAAAAGTGTTCGCACAATTCCGGCAAAACGGTAAATAAAGTCGTGTGCACCAGTCTTTAACCTCGGACCTCTTCATCAATTTTGGATTACATAATGCGTGCGAAAAATATCGATGTTTTCGGTACTTCAATATTTTCGCCGAGCACATTATTATTTGATTGATCAACAAGTTTTCAAGGAGTAGTTTCGATTCTCTCCTTCACCCGGCACCGGCGTCGTCGATGCTCTTACTTCGAACAATCATGGCTTCTGGGATTTTTCTCGATCGGCTGCTCGACCGGCTCGCTGTGATCTTCGCGGCTAATTACATTGTTACGATAATGATAATGGCTAGAACTAAAGTATAGTAGTGTATTTAACGATTGACCGCGGATGATCGTGATCGCGTAATCTACAATTAACAGAAAGTCAATTATGAGATATATATTATTCCGATTACCGACGAATTTTCGTCGCCCGAGGCGAGAAACGGAAGAGACCCGATCGATCGGGCCACGTCTAGGTTATGTTTGATAACGAGTATAGAGAATGAGAGAGAGAGAGAGAGAGAGAGAGAGAATGTGCGTGAGCGAGAGAGTCAGGGTGGGTTAGGGGGTGGTCAGAATGCGAGAGAAATGGCGAGAGTGAGGACGATCCCTTCCCGAAGAAGCGTTAGCGTTGTTACACGAGATAAATTCGAATCTTGACTGTAAATAGGTTTACACGAACACGATTAGAAGAAGAAGCATACGTACGCGCAGCTGTACGCACCCGCTCGAGTTCAGTGATTCGGGACGAGAAGTTCTCAAAGTTTAGCCGATTAAAGTTAAGAGCCCTATGGTATAGATAAAAATATTCTATAAATATATAAATAAATATAATGATAATAGTAATCGATAACGACGCGCGAGTTACACGGGTGAATGAAGAAATAGAGGGTGGTTACGCTTGGAAGAGAGAGAGAGAGAGAGAGAGAGAGAGAGAGAGAGAGAGCGGAGGGACAAAGACGGGTCGGTGGATGTTTCGAGAGAATGGGGCCGAACGAAAGGGTGCATAAGTTTCGGCCGGCGATAAAGCACATTTCCACGACCCGAACGTATTTATTGAGTTTTTAGTTCCGCACGGATGTGCTGTGTCGCTGAATGAAGACAGGCTGCGCACGAAATAATCACGAGTTCCAGCGTCGGTGACGCGATGAACCAAAAGAACCAGATCTTCCGTTCTACTTTGGGAAGGCATAAATGGCGGTGTCAAACACGTTCGACGGATTCGAGTTACCCGTGAAGTTCACTCGGAACAACAGACGAATGGTTCATCGTCTCCAGATGACGGATCCGCGAGTAATCTTCCACTAGTGATACATTCCATAGATCGAAGGGAACGGAGTTAGGAATTCACGGTTCGTCTGATCAAGAAGTATCGTTTCTAAAGGGAGACAGGAAAGACTTAGGCTAGGGAATACGTCGACGATGGACACGAAAATGAATCGGTGAAAGTAACAAAAAATAATCCTCGACCGTTCGCCGAAATAAGTGTGCATGAAGATATATACATTAAAGAGTTTCGCTCGTCACTCGATTATATTAATCAAGTGCTCGAAGGGGCGCCTCGACTCCGAGCGTCGGGTACCGCGTGAGAAATTTAGCAAAGTCGTTCTTTTTTAACGTCAAACGGTAAATAAACTCCCTCGAATCGGGCGAAGCGACGTTATTATTGTCTTGTAAAATATTGGGGCCACGAAACATAATCTAAAACGACATAAGAGAAAACAAGAAAAAAAACGGAAAAAATAATTATGATAAATAAAGAGAGCGGAGGGGGAGGAGACAAATGCTCTGATTTTCGCGGTTTTTTTCTTTCATGTATGACAGAGTGAACGTGATCGAAAGGTTGGGAGAGATCGAGGAAAAAACGAGGCAGGAACGACTAGAAGAGAGCATTAGGGACCAACCGAAAAAAAAACAGAAACGAGAACAAACAAGCGTGCTGGTGTCGATTGTCGCGGTGGATCGCGGTTCTCATCTTCTTTTCTTTCTGTACATAACCGAAAACGTCGAGACGATGAAATGGCCGTAGGGTACGCGGGGCTCTCGACGTGGCAGAACGTAGCCGTAAATAAAATTCAAGAAATGTTTGATACGTTCTCTCGATCTCGCGTGGTTCAGGGGATAAGCGACGGGAAGGAATGGAGGAGTAGAATTTGTTTTGTCTCGCACTGTCGACAGTCGATATTGGTCAGGCCGAAGAGAGGAATAAAATGCAGAGGAAAGAAACAACGTACGGCTTCCGGGGTGTGTGCCAGTTAACGGAACGAGTGTCCCGCGCCGGACGAATTACACCTAATTATTTATAATATTTATAACTTTATACGATACCGCGGGCATTTCGCATAGAATAAAAAAGAAGTTCATGTTGAATCTCGTACTGTTATTAATAAAATGCGTTGAGTTCCTATTTGATCGTTTCTTAATTAATCAATTCTAAACTGTGTATCGTCTCATCGGAAATTTCAGGCCGGATGTTTCCAAATTGATTTGTCCACAGACACACACACACTATACGTACACGGGAGAAGATCAGAGGAGAGAAAACGACTCAAATCTCGCGGACATTAAAAGAAAAAGAAACAATTGCGCGACGGCACACAGCCACCACGCGTCGACCACCGTTTCTCGCAGCGTTAAAATCGGGCCGTTTTAAACGCTGCTAGTAATTCAGCCGAGCTGTCTCTGTGCGCGACTATATGTTTCGACAGAGACAGAGATTGAAATTTAGGGCGTCAGGGGTATGGCTCATTGATCTGTCTGATTTCAACGCTGCAGATTCTAGCTACACAGTGGTGTGTGCATTCGTTTTTCACGTTTTCTTTACATCGTCACGAGTTATTTTGCATTAAAGTCTTAAAATTGTTGCGAAAACCTTTGAGTTTTCGCCGTTATCATTGGGGGAACTACAGATGCGTGTAAAAGTCACAGCGAGCGGGAATGACGGTGAGAGAAAGAAACCAGCGAGAATAAAGAACAGCAAAAAGGGCATTTGCACTCCTCGCGTGATAATTTCAACGAAACTTCGCTCGTTATCGATTCCTTCGGGGCTGTTGTTACTAAGCGGATTCCGCGCGCCCCAAGCTTAATCTTCGTTCACCGTCGAATGTTTCTATTAACCTGTACACGACGTAGGGCAGTCTTTGCCGCCGTGCGATTCGGTTTGTGAGCCCAACATCCCACGTGATTTTACATCAATTTGTATCATATCCTACAAATTCTAATTCTCAAGACCATGTCCCTGTTCCCCGTTAGGTATCATCGCGACAGTTCTCTCCCTTGGCTAGATTCGACGTAATTATTTAACCAAAGAATCAATGAGCCTCTTCTTATCCTCATTCTCTGTGGATAACCTCGATAAAATTGTAGAGTTCGTTGCATCGATTCTAAAAACAGTTTCCAGATGAAAATTTCGCCTCGGTTTTGGACCTGATGATACCTCGAGAATGACTCGCGTCCACGTAAACGCGTAGGTGCTTACCCACGCTGATGGTCGGTCGGAACGCGCGCGCGAGTTTCGAGGATCAATATCACGGTTAGGGAGAGACCAGACTGAAAATAGGAACGAGAGTAGGAGCAGAAACGAGGGATAAGGATTACAAAGAGGAGAGGAAGGGCCAGGGTGGAAGCCAAGTCGAAAATATCAATTCATCCGCTCCTCGTGTCTTTTCTCCGGAGTGGCTAATTTTCACATCAACTTTTTTTAGGGTTCCCAGCTCGATCCCCTCGGTTGGTTCACGCTGATCAAATAATCGTCATGTTCTCGTCTATTCACAATATTTTATAGTATTTCAGGCAACAAATATAAATCTGTTTTCTCGAGATATCCGAAGAATTACTAGTACAAACAATTTATGAGAAATTTCTGTCTCAGAAAATTGAACGGTATCCCGAGTAGAAAAATTCTTGGGGATCATCGCCACTTTTTAGCCGGTAAATGGACAATAATTTCTGGTCAGAATTATTTGGCCGGTAACTGGCCATTTACTAGGCCTACAATACTGGCCAGAAGATTCCACCTGGTTACTAGCCATTATATGAGCATACATTTTTGGTTAACAGATGGCGATTATTTAAAAGTCGAATTTCTCAAGGTTCAACGATTCAAATCCTCTCAGTAACAAAAAAATTTTTTCATTTTTGTCGCTTCATTTGAATATCATTATTTGTTTTAACCCTTTGCACTCGAGCAATTATTTGGTGAATTTCTTACTTTTATATTTTTATCTTCATATCTTGAAAAAGGAACATTTGTTCAATGAGTTCTGTGTTCTTGTCATACATGCTGTTATATTTAATTAAATCGTTATTAATAATTTTTTGATCTTTTAAATTAATGTCAATTAAAGTGGTGATCGTGAGTCACCTTTCGAGTGCAAAGGGTTAAATATGTATGTAATCAACTCGATTCATTCATTTTTTAAATTTCATCAAAAACTAAGAAAATTCAATTTGTTTAGTCGGGAAATTGGCAAATTTCGCTGGTCAGAAACCGACCAGTGTTTACTGGCCAGTAAAAAATGGTTATTTACTGGTCAAATTTCTACTCGGGATCATTCTAGAACCAATCGTGTAACTGAAACGAACAAACGAATCCCTGTATAACTGATATTTATAAATGAAAATTATCCGGACAAGATCGAAGACAAAGCGAATTTTATACGCGTACGTTTAACGCATCTTTCTTTGTCAAAAGTGTCAGGAAGCAGTTATTTACGCGAACGATATTTTATTCGATTATGCACGAATTTTATTATCCACGAATACCAGATAAACTTCTAGAAACGAATAGTGTTTTTGAGTCGAATGGGAAAAGATGAACCGTGGCTGGTGCCTCCGTTACAGATTTATCGACGCGGTATCAATACCCTCTCTTCACTAGTTATTACTTTCGAGATTGTGATATACAATATTATTATTGTTAATAATGATAGCTGAAATACGTTACTTACGAAAAACGTTACATACGTTACGTACGAAATATGTTATTTAGAACCGGAAGTTGCCCGAGAAACGAAAGTTCCCTAGAAATCGTGTTTCCGTAATACAATCTAACACCTATGATTATAACGATCATTTGACCTCTCATAAACTCTGACCCAACATACAGAGATATAAACATTTGAAATTGTATTGGGTTGTCCAGAAAGTCCGTGCCGATTTTCAAGGAAAATTCAAACGCAGATCATTTAAACTTTTGTATATATTTATTAAATTATATAGGCACCATTCTGTTCCACAACCTTGTAATGTTAACGCTTTATCGACCGGTCGTTTTTTACCAGCTTAATTCTTAATTTTTTGTGCTTATTCCTTTTGTTGAAAGGAATCTGATTTTATTAATATTTCTACTTTATTTCTCATATATTTTATATAATAAACGTCCTTATGAACTAACATACATAAAATGTATTCAAGGTAATAGTAATTCAATTTTTTCATAATTTAATAATTCGGTAGCCAAAAGCCGATTAATAGGCTAGCGGTCAATAAAGTGTTAAGTTATGTTAAGCGTGGGTTATTCTCAATTTCTGCTTTAATCAGATCTTCGCCTATGGTAGACGGCCTATCCGGGCGTTCTTGATCTTCGAGGACGAAATTTCTAGCTTTAAACAGAGCAAATCACTTTCGCATAATTCTTTCGGCTACAGCACCTTCGCCATAAATAGCGCCATATCTTATTTGACGTTTGCGTGGCATTGTTGCCCTTTCGGAAAAAGAAAAGCATTAAATGCACTTTATTATGCACTATAATACACTTCACTTGCTGCCATATTCTAAGACTTATGAAGCTGATAAAAATTAACGAATCGTAACCAAACTTTTTTCCAAATATGGTTTAAGTTGTCTCTTGTAGAATATATATACATATCACTTGTTTTCGATAATTATGAAATATTACTTTTTATCCGATTTACCCGATCGTCGAACCCGTCGGGAAGGCTGTTTAGACTATAGTCTGTTTAGCCTTTAACAGTAGGTGTTACTTCTTATTTAACGTCGCCTTTAACCCTTTGACTACGGCCGACTTTGGCACGTAGTGGCCGTACAGTACGGTACGAATTCACTCACGACGTCCACTGGGTACGGCGAAATTTTTTCCAAATTTTATTTCGACGCCAATTGGCGTCAACGGTATCGGGAAGACAACATGTGTCGGACGCCAATAGTCGTCAACAGTAGTCAAAGGGTTAAATTATGATATTTTCAGGTCGCTTCTCACGCTACCTACCAAAAAATCGGCATGAACTTTCCGGGCAACCCAACAGTTTAATTACAGATTTCACAATAGGCCTCTGGAAAATAAATTTGATAAAATGCACGAATATACTCGTTGCGTACATATTCGTTCGGTGAATATTCGTTTCGAATGGTACAACTACGTACACGAAGATGTTGGACTAGAATTTAACGTAAGAAAAAATCTACAGGCGCGAAAGATGTGTCAACTTCGAGTATGCGTCGTGATCCCATCGATACTGATTATGATTTTCGATGACCCGTGCCGCGAAACTGACGCCTCGCCGTTTCTTTCCGTTCATCGGGATCAGGTCATTGAGTAAGAGAGAGAGAGAGAGAGAGAGAAGGTGAGGGATAGCAATAAGAGAGCGAGAGAATAGAGAGAAGAGAGTCAGTGCGAGTTGAACGAATAGAGTCTAGCGAAATTATGCCTGTAAATAAAAAAAACGGAGAGGGGAAGAAGGATGAGAGAATGATAGATAGAGCGTGAGAGAATGTCGCGTTAATAATTATTTATGTTGGTGATCGAAGCGAACTCGATAGTGAATTATAATAATTCGTAATTTAACGCGAGGAACCTGGATAAGATGTGGGAAAGATGAGAAATCATATATACAGATTATGTACATAAGCTAATGGGTAATATCTCCCGTGGTAAAGGATAGTTTACGGATAGTTATTTTTATTACTATTATTATTATTATTACTTCCAGGTAAACTATTATATTATTGTCATTATTATTACTTACTACTATTGTCATTATTAATGTTATCATTGTTATCCTTCGGCCAATGATCTCAAAAGAAAGATAGCAATTGCGTTCGGATAAGATCACCGGGGGTCTGAGCCGATTCATCGATTCCCGTCGAAGGCCACAAGAAACAGAACGACGACCACCACCTTCGCCACTTTCGTTCGAAGCGAATTCTACTTGTCCCCTGTCTTACTCCTCTGCTTTCATCCGTTCTTCGTTCCTTTCCTCCTTCTATTCTTCTTATTTCTGGCCTATGTACTCTCTAAACATGTTTATGACGCACTCGGAGCGAATCCTTCGTCCACGGTTCGTTTCCAATTACCGTAGAGTTCCGTTAACGCGTCCTCTTAAAAGTAGTCAAGTTTCTCGTTTCCGTCATCATTCAGATTTTCTACCGTCTCGCATACGCACTCGACGAACGAGCTTGTACAGCGAACGTTCCTTTTCCTTTCCGCATTCTTTCATCGCGTGAGAAACAAGGCAAACGGAATAGGTAGCCGTTTACGATTCAAGTCAGAGTGACTTTTCGCCGCGCGAATTCTCGTTATCACCTTTGTTCTCGATCGGAGGATCAATCAAAAAAAGCGTAGTCGTGCGTCGGTGACATTGATTAAGGAAAAAAAAAACAAGGGATTATTTTTTAAATGTTTGTCAGCTAAATGAGGAATGTTAAAAAGTTTGTTTTCTTCTTGTGAACGACGATGTATTTTAGTTTCGGTCCGGATTCGACGAATCCCTTGTGCAGGGAAATCGAATAAATAAAAGGATAAGAGTAAAAGAAGAATGAGGAAAGTGACCTATTAAATGAATGAATTCAGTTAGAACTGATAGCGGTGCAGACGCTGATCAAATTATTCATAAACATGTTTTATCGAACGAGAGTCAAGACATTTTGTCATGTCTTTGTATATTTTTATGCGATGTTGTAGAATGATATTGTTTTTCAAATATATTATACAGATAATAATAATAAACAAATTTATATGCCATAATCTGTCTTCTATTTCCTCCGAATTACACGTGTACTCTTATATTGTATGTACATGTACATGTACTCTTATATTGTACCTCTATATCGTCGAAATATCAGTTACCTTTTATACGCAGAGTAATCATGTTTTATGTTTGATTTTATGTCTATATTTTGTCTAAAACTGTGAACATATTAATCTTTCTATACTGATAGTTCGGGAACAAAATCTTCTTTCTCTTCGTGACTGTATGAGGCACTTTAACTCTCCTGAGAGCCTCTTGATCGTCCTCTTCCACCTCCTGTAACGATCCATTATTGAATAAATTACACTCTTTATAACTTTAAATATGAACACGTTGAAAGCCCCAAGCATTGACGTCGGTTATAATTTCTTTAAAACATTAGACAAGATTTTATTAGTTACAATGGTATTCGTTAAAACATTGTAGGCACTTGTGAGGTGACTTTGGACACTGAGGACAATAGGTTATAGTCTTCCGTACATTTTTTCTTGCTTCCTAACGCTCAAAAGTACACGACCGTTTCGCGCAGCAATTGAACGTACATTTGAGCATTCAACGTGTTAAATAAATTTAAGTACAGTAGGTCCTCGACTTTTGCACACAATTGGTTCCTGAAAG
>SHCU01000657.1:1933-12855 GCA_004307685.1 Ceratina australensis | reverse complement strand
TTCGGATGTTCGTAACGAGTTAACTTCATACCACAAATCGTTCACATACATCCAGAGCTATCTCTAAAAAATAAATAAACTCATTTAAAGCAAGAATACTATTTCCGATACAAACATAAATAAACCTGATTAACTCAAGATGAAATAAGATTAATTATTCGACGATAACACGCGTCGGTGATCGTAAGATGACGCCAGCTGGCGGCCGTGCGGCGAACGAGGGAACCAGTCGACGGTGTCGCGACGCCGCGACGTATTTGTCAATATCTGATCGTTTTCACGGATTTCGCCGTACATAAATGACCGTAGGCAACCGTGTGAGATGAACGCGTTGAACCTGGCCGAGTGAGTGATCCGAGTGGCTCGAGGGTTAAACGGGATTCAGCGTTAATCGTGATCGCGGTCACGGGGTGCGAGGTGAAAAACTCGAGAGGCGGCGGGAGAGTTTCACGGGCGCGGAGAAAGAGACACATCGAGAACTGTGGCCGGGGACTCGGTGTAGCTGGGTAGCTCGGCGGGTCCGTGGCTCGGCTGTGCTGCACAAGTGATATACACGTCGGTTGGTATCTTGTTCGAGGGGGCCAGTGAAGTGAGTGTAACGCCGAGTGAAATATCAGGGGAGGAGTACTTGATAATATCGTCGGTTGAAAAAGAGCCACCGAATTCCTATACGTCGAGAGCCAACGAATTAACCGGGCCTACGAATGCAGTTTCAAGAAGGAGCCGCGTATTAAGATGTGAGTACGGTGTGGCTGCGAGAGAGATACGCGGTGCCGTTCGGGCCGGATTTCACGGGAGAAATTATGGGGAAAGGAGAAGGAAGGGTTTCGTTGCCAGTGAACGTTGCATCGGCTCTGCACCGGGTATAACACGCCGGAAAACACGATTCTCTTCGTAGACGGTACGGAAGGCTGCCGATCAAACGGCTTCTCTAAACAGAAATAATATTCCTTTCAGAGCGTAATTCCGCACGGTATGTGCCTGGCTACCTTCGCGCTTAACGCGCGCACACATCTCTCTCTCTCTTTCGCTCTCCCATCTCTTTCTCTACGCATACCATCGTGCGTTTTATCAAAGACCTGCCGTTTCTATACGCGCTCGCACACTTACGAGTATCGTGACAGGAACGCGAATTGAAACCGGTCTTGTCTTTCAAACGCTCCGAGACTCGTTCCTTGATCTCTTTCTTCCACGGAAACGTCACCCTCGCTTCACCTTTCGAATCTCGCTTCATCTCGCCAACCATTAACTTACTTAACTCGTCTCGAGACGTGTTACGCTCGCTCGTTCATTTTTACACGGTCAGTCTGTTATTCCAGGAGAATGATACGTTTTTCACGTATTATCATCTCGATTGACTCGCTTCGTTTCTGATCTCGCCTCCCGTTTCATCGCGCAGTGACGCTTATTAACACTAGAAAGACTGAAACTTAGTATATACCTATATTGCCCAAAACCAGTCAAAATGACTTCATTGTGAAAGTATAACTGAGATGAGTAAAGAAATTTATTTAAAATTAATTTTTAATATTTTCTTATACTATTTACAGTTATAAAACAAGTTATTAGTAGATATTAACAATGAAAAAAATGTCTAAGAAATTGTATCATTATATAGCTAATTACTTTTCTAAGTGAAACTAAAATGCAGTCGAAATGACTTCCTTGGGCAATCTAGTGTTAACATTCGAACGCGCTTTGAAACAGAATAACTTTACCCTCTCCGTTGTGGGTAACGAAAATTGTCTATACATTTTTCTGTTCGTTAGGACACTAATGGGACTTTTAGGGTCACACAAAAAACTGTGTACTTTGGTCTAAATCCATTTATCAATTATTTTCGGTTGTTAGTATTTAAGAGTTTATTATTAATTTATTTCTTAGCTAAATTAAGATTTTAAGTTGTAAGTGCTTACTGGTTGTACACTTATTAGCTCAATTAATATTTATAGTAATATTCGTTGATGTTACATTAATAATTGTATGTCAAGGTGTACGTTAAAACTGTTTTTATTTGGAAACGTCAAAATTATGTCAGAAGCTAGCATTAATGCTAGATCCAGCACTGAAAAAATGAGGCATAGATTTATTATTATCTTTGAATATTGTTCCAATAGGGGACTGACACACAAGCAGTAGTGTCCGTAATAATTGTCTGAAGCTGTACGATTCGGATGCAGGAGAACTCGGGTTAGGTGTTCGGTGTATCGCGTTTACGTAGAGGCACGCGTGCAAAGGGAGGCGGCGTCGAAACTGAAGGTAGAGGAGAGACGGTCGTTGGCCGAAGGAGAAACGACCCGACGAGTGTTGCTCGAGTCGACGGAGGTGGGCCTGTTTCGCTACAGGGAACACGTTCGCACTGTCGCGGTTGGCTCCGGTTCGAGCTCCGCGAACAAATGATAACGTTATCTTGTCCGCCGGAAACGGAGAAATATCGGAGGCATTGATTATTATCATTAGATGGTACGTGTTTATGCAAGTATGAATTTTCGCTTGCAGCTACCACGTTCCTGGAAATACTTTTTACTCGTTACTCGTACCTGCGAGTTATACCTTGTTGAGGGATGTCCGTCTATCGAATCGATTTAACTCCTGTCGCGTGAATGGCCGTTGTTTATGCAAAATCAGCGCTTTGTCAGTCTCACGGAAAACGGACATTATTTTATTTCTATATATTTCGATTTCTTCGTAAGGAAACTTAATTTAACTCTTCGGATAGAATCACAGGATTTTGGATAATAAAATGAACTCATGTTGGCACACTTTTAACCTCGCCGAAGAGTTAAACGTGAATCGTTTGTATCCAGACGATTTGATCGCAATATTATTTGGTTATATTAACGGTGAGAGTGGTTTTGGTTGGAAACGAAAAAAAGAGTGGCGGATATGAAAATCCAAACGAGCGAATGCGGTCGCGTGCGAGATACGGAATATACGTATGTTCGCGGCAATCGGCATCGCGGAGGTCAATATACCGTTAGAGACACCGCGCGATATCCTTCTCTATTTTGCGGGGTACGTCCGCATCAGCAGCCCACGGATGTCGGGCTTTCCATTTCCCAAATATAAAGCATTTCACGTAGTAAGTCCATAGAGTGTCCTTTTCTTTTAAACAGGCCTTCATTGTCTACGAAATCTTGCGTGCAAATAATGGCTATAAATCAGTAAAAGGAATATATTTTCACAGAAATATACTATATTAACCCTTTGCACTCGAGATGTTTCTCCGTAAATATTTGGTAAATCTTTATAAATTAACACTAGAAAGACTGAAACTTAGTGTGTACCTATATTGCCCAAAACCAGTCAAAATTACTTCATTGTGAAAGAATAACTAAGGTGTTATTAAACAGATTATTAGTAAATATAAACAATAAAAAGAAATTTCTAAGGAGTTGTATCATTATATCCATAATTCTTTTCCTAATTGAAACTGAAAAGCAGTCAAAATAACTTCTTTAGGCAATCTAGTGTTAATTTTGTCTTAGATCACTTTCATAATTATGGCACGTATAATAAATATTATAAAGTAATAGTATCATCAGATATCAATTGAGAAAACATACTTTCATTGAGAAACGAGAAGAGATAACAACTGCTGTCGACTCGCTTTTAATAGCCTCGCTAAGCTTCTACGATGTTGCAACATATTGTATTATATATTACGTATCTTGAAATAGTTAAAGAATTTCATTGTTTTACACGTATCAAAGATATTAAGCCTTCGCCGTCTATAAATTCCAGGATCTACTACCTATATAAATCATTTAATCTTTGACGCTACGGACGATGAGACAGAACGTGATAAATGATTTTGAACTTGACACTACGGAAACAATTTCATACGCGAGCCTTACCGTTAGTTTTACATTAGCAATAATCATTTTTAAATGACGCGTAACTTAAGAGTGGATGATCGGCTCGAATAAAGTGCGAGACGTTTTCATTGTCCAGGTGCGAAGAGGCTACAGAAGTGGAGACGCATCATCAGCAAACGGCAGCAACAACGATGGGCGTCGCCGAGGATGAGACGCCGTCCTCTTTGACTTCCCATCCTAACCCCAACGCTAACAACCCCAATCAAGAAGGTACGTACGCGTCAAAAGTTTTTGTTCTCGCTTTGAAAATAACCCGGCGTTGCTAGAACGCTGCGACGTTAAATCTCGTCCGAAACTGAAACAACGGATATTTTCATTTACGATAAACTGTCTCTCACAGAGACACAAATTGAAACGATACAGGGTACAGTTTCCACTTTCGGAGTTAACCTAAAAATATTTCTTCCCCTTCTTAATTGAATCGGTCATTAGTTGTATGCTTTTTAGTAGATTTAATTAAAAAATGTACCATCAGAATATTCCCCTCTCAAAGCAATTCAACTTGATCTAAAACATTTTTTCCTATACATAATAATAATGACATGATAATCTGGATGGTAAAATGTGGTGATCCACCCTGTATATTTTTAAATCCGGCATCCGTACCAAAATGGTTAAGATCCCTCGAATTATAAGATATAATTTATGCAAAGGACGTAACATAACAAAGGACGTAAATGCTCGAAAGGCAAATTCGCGATTGTCGTCTTGAAGCGAGTAGTGGGATAAAAGGATGGAAGAACGGCCACGGTCGCGTTTCGTAGGTTTCTTCCGGACTCGCGATCGACGTTAATCACGGTCCGCGTTAACCTCGCGCATTCTCGAAACGAACGTTAAGAAGGAAAACGCGCGCTCGTTAAACCGTTTAATTATGCCAACACGGAAGCGACGTTGGAAGTCCCGATGGCGACGGACCCCCGCGCGCTGCTATTTCTCACCCAACGATCACCTCAGCGAACTTAACGATCCTTGTCCTCCTTCCCTTGTCTCTCTTCCGTGTTGTGTACATACACGCCGTCGAGTCTGTAATTAGTCAACGAGCCACGAAACACGCGGAACCATTGTCGCCGTACTCCCTTCGCGGTTCTTCGCGTGCTCCGAAGTTTTATCCGCCGTGATATTATGCGACTCGCGAGTCCGATCCCTTGCGAGTTCTAAAACTGGCTTGCTTCTCCGAGGCGAGGAGATGCAGCCCCAAGTGCGAATTTTTATAAAAACTGAAATGCGTTCTTTTGTCTGTTGGAATAATGAGCTGCAAAAATAAGTCGATGACAAGGGATATGTTTAGTATCCTGGCTTAGCATAATGACTCTCAGGTCAAGGATTGAAGGTCTGCGATCCTTCACTTGGGAAATGGGTCTAACTAGAGAAAGTGTGTTTCCTATGTATAGTTTTTCAAGTGTCTCCAACATGGATTTTTCACCCGACTTTCTTTTTCTAGTCAGTCGAATTCTGGCTTCGATACAGTGCAGGTCTTCTTACGCAGTTTCTCGATTAACCCAAGTGTTTGTCTCAAAAGCAATTCCGTGCCGTCTTAATTTCATAACACATTTCCTAATATTCAAGAAAGTAAATTTCATCATTAACCCTTTGCACTCCACTGTCTCCTCTCATGAGACATCGTAATTCTAGCATACCACTCAGATGTCCCTTCTCATGGGTATTAGGAAATAACAGAATCATCATAAATAGAAGATAAATTAATAATCGAAATCATCGTGAAAAAGCGTAGAAACTCATAAATGTCGATGGCGTGAACGAATAAAAATTGTTGTTGGACAAATCTGGATAAATGATGGACAAACGAATGCAGTTCAGTTTTTTTAAAAATTTGCAGTTGGGGGTGCCAACTTCACGGAGCTAGCTCAGGCTTGCGTGCGCGAGCAGAGTTGCACGCTTCTATGTTATTTTATTTATAATCTCGCGATAGAATTCGAGACGTAGGAGTGACGAACGGCGGCGGGAAAACGTCGGTAATAAAAAAAATTTGTAGCGCTGCTTGAAATTTTCATGCGTCTGCCGGTGTCAGTTTAGAAACGGGTGCATCGCCGTATATAGAACGGGCCGATCGATGAACGACCAAGCAGAATGGTCACGCGATACGGAGCAATTTTCAACTAGCACGCTCAAGAAAAATCTACCGGGCTTGCCAGCCAATCGTTCCATCCTACACGAATAAACAATAATAACGTTTCGTTCGCGTTACGTCTCTGCGAGAAACGATCGCATCGATAAATAATTTAGTTTCGACGACTCGGTCGCATGGATTTCTGTTGAGAGAAACGAACGAACGCGTCACGGCATTCGCGAAGACATTGAATCCTGTGATTCATTTCGTTCTATTCTCGTTTTTTCACGGAACCTGCTGACGGTGATCGAAGTTTCACAAAGCTACTCGGTGCGAACTAAAAGTGGATCCGATAAAGTTTAACTCTTTACGGCACGGGTTCTCAGACAATGAAACAGGTCCGTGTAGCACAGAAATTCTTATTGCATTTTAAATGAAACAACATTCGTATATTTTAACAAACGAATCACGTAATGTAAAAACATAAAGAAATAATAATAATTGAATTGAATATATTGTTACAGGGTGAAACTCAAATATAGTGACTCTTATTAATATTCGACACCACAGTGTTCTATCAATTATTACCCTTTAACCTCGACCATAATTGAACTAACAAATTTTTTTATTTTTCTTATAATAAATTATATACTCTTTTTTGCAGGGACGCCAGTTTTGTTTATTTAAAGTAATTTGTTTATTGTATAACAAATAATATGTTGGGAAATGTACAATTTGTACGTCGCAAAAATATTCGGACGCCGTGCATTTGTCCGTATTTCTTAAGTATATTTCTTCGGTTTCACTAGTGTTTACAAACATATATTGAGCAAGGCGTAAAGCATGCTTCGAAATATCAGTTGTTATTCGAAAGTCATCGGGATCAGGCAGAAATTTTGAATATGAAACGGAAAAGCAAAAATACTTCGTTTGACATGCGTCAATTAGTTATTTTCAACCGTGAAAAAGGAAAATCTTGTCTTGTCGGGAAATCGGCGCTCTTTTAAATTTAAGCAAGAGTACTGTGGCAGACATTATAAAAAGGTACAATTGTGAAGATCGGATCACATGAATTCCTCAAAAGGGACGGCCAAAGATACTCGACGATCGAGATAAACGGAATATTGTAAGAGAAATAAAAAAGGACCCTGCTTTAAGCGCTCCTAAGTTAAGTACCGAATTATTTGAAGAATCAGGAAAGAAAGTTCATCCAGATACGGTACGTCGGGTGTTCAAGGAATATAGATATAATGGTAGAGTAGCACGTAAAAAGTCATTGTATAAATGAGGTAAATCGTAAGAAAAGATTAGTATTTGCCAAACAATTTATTAGCAAAGAACAATCCTGGTCGAATGATGTTGTTTTTGCCGATGAAAGTAAATTCAAATTGGATTTGGATCTGATGGATGAAAAATGGTTTGCCGTAAGCGGAATCAGGAGCTTAATTTTAAGAGACAACCTAATAATTGTTGATTTCTTGTTCCTCAAATTTGTTGGGATTTAAAACAAAAATTCGGCCCATGGAGGGTTAGTTTTATTATACTGGGTGAAGCACTTAAAACAGGCCACCCGAATAACTTGGCTGCTATTGGTGATAGGAAAAAATATAACAGGCCGAAATTATTTAGTATCGAGGAACTGCTCATCCGACGTTACTAGTTTTTTGTTAGACAGAAGCATCAAGAAGATATGAAAGTCACATAGTAGATACAGAAAGGACATATACTTGGATCTCTCCATCGAGGATCGAATCGAAACCGTTTCGGAGAGCCGTGCGGAAAAAACCTTTTAACATGATTTGGAAATCGTTTGAAACGGTTGCAGACGTAAAAATAGATTTCACCGATGACTCATCCTATACGGCGCACGCAAAAAACTTTTGTAAGTATCCGTTGTGTCGCGCGACTCGAAGCGAAGTGGCCGCGCACAATGGAGACGCAAATACTGACGTCTCTCGTTCGCGTGGTTGTTTTCGTAAGGATCACCGATCCGAGCTCCTCTCCTTCCGTGCATCTCCTAGCTCCGTAAAGTTGGCGCCCCCGAGTGCAAATTCTTATAAAAACTATATTGCATTCGTTTGTCATACAGTTATACAGTCCTTAGCTGTACAAGGAACACGTCACACGTACAAATATGAAAGGTATTAAAAAAACGGTGTATGAATGACAGTAGAAATGTGTATTTAAAGCGATTCTTAAATTGACGTTAGAAACGTTTTACTTTCCGCGAACGTGTACCGGAATTATCATTTCACTATTTTCGCAGACGGCTGCGCTTGCAATTTCCCTGTTTCTTTTCTTTCACATCGTAAGATTGCAATCTGTTCTTTCAAGGCAAAACAGGCAGACAACAATCAGAAAGAGATATACGCACGGCCATGCGACAGAAGCGTAATTCGTTGTGTAAGGACCATTGTTTTCGCTGTTTCTATGGAAGAAATGGAAAGCGTGCAGCTTCCTGCGTATCCCCCTTATAATACGCGGAAACCACTTTCATCGCTACGAGTTCGTATCGTAGGAAATTGATTTTTTTTTTGTTCTTAACGACACGTTCACACAGTTTTACTTGGAGCGAAAAATTATTGTGCCGATGCATGTCAAACATGGCGAATGTACTTCCTGTTTCGTTGACTCTGTATATTTATACGTGACTAAATAATTTCATCGCTCTAGATTGTTAGAAATGATGGGTTACGATCTGTAGTTTCATTCGGACACTCTTTTATAGCTTGAATTTCTTAGAACACTCATTGGTATCGTGTGAAGCATATTTATTTATTACACCGTTTAAAAAATTACATTATTGAACATTTATAATAAACACGCATTGAAAATAGTTTAACTGGCATGAGGTTTTTAACATCTGAATCACGAAGAAGGAGAGAACCGGAAGTGAGACAGAAATAAGTGATAAACGTAACAGCGCCATAATTCAAATTTTACATACATTTCCAATGTTACGAGGGCAACCGCGCTCGGGGCCCTAAGTGTGCCCGAGTTTATTTAGGGATCAGGGATTCTCTGGTTAGCTGTAAGATGTGGACGACCCAGGGCGGTCTACCCCTTTTGCCACACCCTAGTTAACCAGGAAAAAGTTAGAGATTAGATGATTATATAATAGATGATTATTGTTAATATTTGCTAAAAGAAAATATTCAAGATTGATTTTAAATGAATTTCGTTGCACATTACTATAAAGCCAAACAATAAAGCCATTTTGGCTGTTTTTGGGGCAATATAGGTACATACTAAGTTTCAGTCTTTCTAGTGTTATGAAACGAATAAAAATATGTGCCAAAGTGGTCATGCTGTGAGATTTCAGAGATCTGTTTTACGGCCCCAGGGCCCCTCAGACCCCTTTTGCCTGCCACGCTGTAACACAGGGGCTGTAACACTCTTTACTAATCTCTCCTCGGTGGGCCTCGGTACTCGTTGGAACAGTGCTAACGTGTATGCACCGAGTTACAGGAAAATCCAGCTAAAATGTCCGTAGGAACTTGCCATTGTCGGTTCTAGCGCTGTTGTTACGCGTGCAGACTGCTGCGCTAACGTTATTAGAGTGGAAATCCTGGTTGGACCGTGTGATCGTTCTACCGGCTCTTGTTTTCCATAAAAATCCAGCGTTGCTCTTTATTTACCAAGCTTCTGGTCATTATTATCGGAGTCGTTTAATCAATACAAATTCGTATTGATTATATATCGATTACTGAATTTCTGAAACGTTCTTCCACAATTTTTGTTATTATTCGAACATAGCACGAACAGCTTATATTTATTTAGTTCTACATGAATTTGTAAAATTCGTATATCTCTTTGGGAAATAGGAAATAGACCTATGTTGCGCAGAAATTTTTATTGCGTTTTAATTAAGTTTATTATTATATTGTAAAAAAGTAAACAGCTATAATACATTTCACGCAATGTACGGAAGAATAGCACGCATTCTATGTACGCTACCCGACGCTGCACGTGCAGATAAAATTATGTTGGCACTTGTTCGATCAGGCACTTTCGTATTCTAACAACTTTGAATAAGCATATTCAAGAATCCTCAGCCTCGAGCCTTGTTCGAATTCGTTCGAATTTTTATAATCTTAGAAAACATTTAATTTTAACAGGATATTTGACTTTACACTAGTATTTAATAACTTTATTAAAACTATTTCTACTTTTTGTATACCTATGTGTAATGTGTATACCTATTTCGAACCATATGCACACTTTTAAATCCAGGATGAGCTGGAGAAAAATGATATCGTTGAATTAATTTAACAACTATTATGAGAAAAGTCGAAAAATTCATTGTAGAGAAATGATGACTGAAAACTTAGCGAATAATGTTCAGTTAAAATTTGAAAGATGTCTTTTAACACCTCATGGTAGAAATAGTGTTAAAGAAATGAGCATATTAAGGCATTGCATAATGACATAATTATGAACTACGAACTACGCTATACGAAGTATTATAAATGGCTATATAGTATTACTATTATTTAATTTCGTTATTACTATATAGTACATAGTATTACTATTATTTAATGCAGTAATACTCTACAGATTTGAATAACACGAACGTTGTAATCATTAGTACGGTTACTTACTATAGAGAATCGCGATCACTCAGTATAATCACGATTCGTGATCGTGATGTTTTATTTCGAACCGCCAAAATTATATCAGAAGCTAGCAGCATTAATGCCAGACCGAGCACTGAAAAAATGAGGCATAGATTTATTATTACTTTTGAATATTGTTCCGCTAGGGAACTCGCACATACGCAGTAGTGGGTTCAGAATAATTGTCCGAAGCTGTACAGGTATCATCGTTTTGGCAACGATATCTCCCCGGCTCGATACCGCGGAGAAAGTACTAGCCGCTGACAATTCCATACGAGCAGCCGTTGCGATTATACAATATATTCTTAGTTGGCGAGGTAACAGTTCCGCAATATTTTCACCTGGTATGTATGCGGCGCG
>SHCU01000656.1:38342-50226 GCA_004307685.1 Ceratina australensis | reverse complement strand
ATAGAAAATATTAGGATTTTCAAACACGATAAAAACTACTTGGATTTACAATTCCATTTAAATTTCAGTAGAGGAGAATGTTGCATAGTTTCCTATTACTGTAACATTTAATAACTATTAAAATTTCAATGCTTTGTCATTGTTTTTATGCAAGAAGTCATACAACCTTACGAGATTGTTGAAATATCATAGATAATAAACTGTTAAAATTCAAGAGT
This sequence comes from Ceratina australensis, assembly GCA_004307685.1. NCBI lineage: Eukaryota > Metazoa > Arthropoda > Insecta > Hymenoptera > Apidae > Ceratina > Ceratina australensis. The sequence continues at coordinate 50,008 of SHCU01000656.1, read as the reverse complement.
CAGCCAAAAGATTCTTTCGTTACAATTACTTCCATCAATTAATTCGTCTGTAAGATTCAATATAACCGTTGAAAAAATCCGAAAAATGACAGAAAGGTCGTTGGCATTAAAATGAAGAGGTTTCTAAAAACTGGCGTCCACGGGGACGACACGTCACATTTTACATCGCGAAATGAGTTTCGTTCTTACACGGCTAATAGGAGGGCTGCCAGTCGCAGAATTTTCAGGCGAACAATTCGGCCAACGAGTGGCACGTATCCGTTTGGAAATTATAGGCTCTCGTCGCGTCGGCTTCCCTGATCGCAGACAGCGGTTTAACGTGCAAATATCGGTCGGATCGGATACGAATCGCGCGCGCGTTGCGTCGCGAAATCGCATGAAAATACGCCGAAATCCGTGGATGGTCGGGGTTAGTTAAAACGCGATCGAGTCGCGTTTCGAAACAAACCGATCCGATACGATTAATTGAAATCACTGGGAACACGAAACGTGATCAACGTCAGTCGAATTTTTCCACCCACGTGAGACTAAAACAAAAATTAGCCTATCAATCTTATCTTTCCTAGAACAGCACTAAAATTCATCTGATCAGTGAACTTTAATAAATAAAATATATACATAATTATAATATGATAATATAAATATAATATAATAAAGATATATAATATAATTAATAAATAAAATAAATTAAAAAATAAATAAAAATAAAATAAAATAAAGATAAATAAAATCAATTTTAGCACTGTTTTAGGAAAAGTCAAATTTACTGGCTAATTTTTAATACGTAATTGTTGGTATTACTCACTGATTGATAAATAAAAATCATCTCTTATAATTCGAGGAGCTTTATTAGAGAACCTTACTAGAGAGAAGTTTACTAGAACTTTACTAGAGAACCCTTAATTGGGCAATGTGGATTCTATCGTCTTGTATAGATATACCATGACGTTTATACGATGGGAGATAAGCGTGTCCAGGCTTGCAAGGACCGTTCTTTTAGAGATCAGTTTAGCTACGACTTTCGTGCTGAATAGACGGTCGTCATTGTGGTTTCATAAAATTGAAACAAAATCTCGTTGTTATAGTTGTAAACTACTCAGCGTGTTCATATTTTATTTCCGTGGCTTATTCCCAATAGATTACGTTGCTCCCAGTTGCGTTATAGATTCACAACAGTTACGCTGAAGTTTTTTTATTGTGATATAACCTATTTGTGTCAAAGACATTTTTTTTTTAAAGGAAAGACAATGAAGAGTGAATTAAAGAGATTAAGTGTAAAAAGAAACATTACAGTATTTGATGGTGCGAAATATAGTGTGTGGAAGTTTCGAATTCGCGCATTATTAAGCGCGATATAAGCTGCTACTATTAGAAAAGACAATTAAAACGAGTGAACAATACAAGCTTTAATATATATTAGAAATACATTTGTTTAATTTAACAAGCTCATTTCACTGAATTAATAAACTCTATGATAATGATTAATAAAAATTGACTATGCGTCAGGTCTTACGGGTATACGACGTACGTTCGATATGAAATATTGAAGTAGAACGGTATTAACGGAGCGTAAAGTTCGCGGGAGTGGAAGGAACACCGAGGGCGGAGAAAAAGTGTGGAGGAATAATAAGTTTATGGAAGCCTTCCGCGGGTTGTTTTGCGCGGTTGGTATATTGGAAATTTTACACTGGCGATGTTCACTTTAAGGATAAAAATTTAGCCCGTTGTTGCTTTACGTTACGTTTCCACGGAGGTAGCGTATCCGGCTGGGAAAATTGCGATTATAAAGAAAACTCCGAGATCGAGAACACGTGCAGACGATATCGCATAGGAAATAACGCGGCCGGATGTTCGTCGCAGAAACGAATGAAATTCTGCGAAACGGGGGAATACGTCGGGATTTATCCAAACACGTTTCGTCGTCCGAAAACGAGAATTGCGGTCGTATTTTTGCGCGGTACGTACTTTGAAAAGTTTTCAAAAACGATTTAATCCGGCGGGGATTATGAATTCATCGGCAAGTTAATTTCGCTTCCGTTTAATTGAAATATCATCGAATCAGCCGAACGATATTCGAAGCGAATTTTTACGAGAATCAAATGAAAACCGATATAAAACGTGAAACACAACAGGCCAGCCTTATTATTTATTATTTTCGCGTGGAATTGTTTGTATAATAATTTTTATCATTGCCCGTAAAAATGATTAAAGCGCGAGTCGACGTAAGGATGAGGGAAGCGAAGCCCGTTAATAGCGCGGCGGGCAACATCGAAGAAATTCTTGCTCCCGCTCCTCTTTGATATAACATAACTTATAACTCTTTTATGGCGTAAGGAAGCGATAAAGATTACGTTGCAGACCAGCAGCCTAGAAAATCTACTTTTTTTCCGCGCAAGAGCACCAAGGACTCTAAGTTTATTGCGTTGCGAGATAGTGGATCCCGGGAGTATACGGCGAACTGCGGACTTGTTTTCCTATTATGCACTCTTCAGAGGTTGCGTCTTGACGCTCGTAAAATTTCGCAATGAAGTTTTCCTTGCCTCCGCTAACTTTGAGGCACGCGAGACTGGCTCGCGATCTAATTAAGCCGTCTTAACAATTTCGGCACGTGATCGTTATTTACTTTCCGTTAATTACTTTAACCCTTTCGCTACGGCTGTCCGGCCAGCCTTAGCAATACTCTTGAATGGGACCTCCCGGCGAAGGTGATGTATGCAGATTACAATATATATTAACCCTTTGACTTACAATTGACGTCTGGGAGGTGTCATTCACTTTAAGTCGAATTCGTAGAAATTTCGTTTTATTTGTAAGTCAAAGGGTTAAAACCTCATTTCAGTAATTCATTCTCGGATAAACCTTACCATTAACCCTTTAACTTAAAAATAAAACGGAATTTCTACGAATTTGACTTAAAGTGAATGACACCTCCTAGACGTCATTGTAAGTCAAAGGGTTAATGAAAGGGTTTTTCTATTTCATTGGGCGAAATACCTACATGCTACTCCTTATATTTCAACTTCGACAATCAACAAATTTGCTTATTATATAGATTGCAAATAAACTTTCATATTAAAAAAAAAAAAAAAAATAGCAGAAAGCGTTTACTGCACGCTCTTTTGTTTCTTGGTAACGTCCCTTCGCTTTCTTGCTCTTACCGCCTCGATCTTCGCCATGCGGTTCTTTGCGCACTCCTGAATGTTCTTTATTATCATATCCTTATTTATCATTAGTTACCTAATATTAGAATATGTGTGTGTGTGTTTTATTATTCCACTGTAGTCTTTATATATATCAATAAATATATTCCAACAATTAATGTATATTAATATTATTTACATTAATTTATTATATCATTCTTAGTATGTTTATATATAATAATTATTATCTTTATATTATTATCGTAATTATTTATATTAATGTATGTCGGATACATACGGCGATCGACTCCACGAATTTTCATGTGGAAGACGGATATATCCGTTGTTCGGAGCGAAAGGGTCAAACTTCTGTCAGTCAGATGAATTTATTATAGAATTTTTCAAATATCTATTTCTTAACTTAAAATTAATCTTAATATTATGTATTGTTTTTAATACTAACTTTACTTAAGTTTATTTTGATAATGGTCTAAGTCCACGTTCCAGAGAGTTTAAGCCAGCTACTTTATTATCTACATTTCTACATTATTCTAATAATTGTTGTTATTTTGATAGGAGTTATAATTTTTGGATTAGTTCCCGATACATGCATACATTAATTTTATTGAAACGCAAACCCTTAAATATCTCATTTTAAGTATAAATCGACTTAGGCCACTTTCGAGACGAACGCTTCATTTTTACATTTAACCCTTCGACTGCTATGGGCGCATATATGCGTCCGGCACAAGCCGTCGATATAGACTACGGGCGCACATGTGCGCTCGGTGATTTTCTTATTGTTCTTGTTTCTCAGATGAAAGTCTTTGCTTACGTATAGTTCGGATTTGGATAGTTTATATAGTTTTGTTTTTTGTTAATTTTGGAGAGGACACTGTAACATTAATTGGACTTTTTACTATATTATAATTTAACACACCGCCGAACAGATGCATATTGCTTGAAAAAGTATTCAGTCCCTAGCGATAGCTAATTCCGGCCGCACGCCGTCCATGCGAACCGCTTCGGCTCAGAATTTTCAGCAGTCAAAGGATTAAGAGCCATTTAGTATTAATCCTAGTACTCTATAAGATAAATGATAATTGCAATATTGACTTAAATGGCATGAACGTATCTCATCGCGTTTTGCGCTTCACATCCGAAGTGCATCCCATATATTATGAAACACCTTGCACAGCTCCTTCGCACCAAGAACATTTGTAATTGAAAGTATCAGTTCGTTGACTATCTAAAATCAATAGTACGACAGTACGATTCATCGTGCAGCGTCGATCACACGTATTCTCTCGTCAGTCAGAAACGAAAGTTGCGTACTTCCATAAATCAACTCCCCGGGCGGGAGTTATCCATCCGCGAGACACGCGATTATTTTTCCGGTGGCAAACATATAGGTCGCGTCATATCCATTACTTCTAATCGTTTCGAGGAGAGAGGCAATCAAATCGATCCGGTTCCACGAACAAATGTAATTGTGTGCCGTGCACACTTTCGCGTCGCCGCGATATCCGACGACGGCCGGTGCCTGAATTACGATTTGACCGTGATCTCGTCGTTTTGCCTCGATTTCGGATGCACCGCCAATTTATTATACGCTCGGTGAAATGGAATCCAGAAGAAAAGCTTTCCCGACGATTGGTTTCGCTCGTCGCGCGTACTGCGAGAGGATCTTCTTTCTTCGTCCACGTTCAACCATTGTACACGCCCACTGTTTCTCAGATTCGCTATCCATCATAAAATTAAATCTTACTAATATTAGGAAATATCATTTTCGTTAATCTTCTGCGAAATGGGTGGTTATAAACGAACGTAAAGGGTGGCTCACGCTATTTGCACATATAGTTGCTTTTACTTGATTCACAATAACATTGAGAATAATTGTAGCTATTGGGCATTAAGACATGAGATTCCTAAAAGTTTGATTGTAATCATTTTAGTTTCACAAAAAAGACTGAGGCAAATGAAAATTATTGTGAATCAATACATTTATGGAGTTTAAAGTATGGCCATTTTATTTAGTTCACAGAAAAGTTCAGAAAAATTGAAGTAGCAATGGATCAACGCATTACGAGATCCCTTAGAATGTGGTCAAATTATTTAGTTCATCATTTTCGTTAATCTTCTGCGAAATGGGTGGTTATAAACGAACGTAAAGGGTGGCTCACGCTATTTGCACATATAGTTGCTTTTACTTGATTCACAATAACATTGAGAATAATTGTAGCTATTGGGCATTAAGACATGAGATTCCTAAAAGTTTGATTGTAATCATTTTAGTTTCACAAAAAAGACTGAGGCAAATGAAAATTATTGTGAATCAATGCATTTATGGAGTTTAAAGTATGGCCATTTTATTTAGTTCACAGAAAAGTTCAGAAAAATTGAAGTAGCAATGGATCAACGCATTACGAGATCCCTTAGTATGTGGTCAAATTATTTAGTTCATAACAAATTGAGAAAGATTGAAGTCATTATGAACCAAGGCATGATGAGATCCCCCAGAATGTGTTCATTTTATTTAACTCGGAAAGAAATTGAGAAGGATTAAAATTACTATGAACCAACGCGTTATGATCCCTCGGAATGTGGTCACTTTATTTAATTCACACAAAAATTGAGAAAGATCGAAATTATTGTAAACTAACGCATTGTGAGGTTCCGCCAATTCCAAATCCGGTCATTTTACTTAGTTCACATAGAAATTGAAGAATATTGAACTTTCTATAGACCAACGCATTGTCAGATCTTTCCTTATGGAGTTATAGAATTATGCGGTGATATAGTACGATGCAGCGGATTCTTCGGTGCATTATCTGCTTCCGGCAGAAACTCTCACGTACTCGCTTGCTCCGCTGCGGAATCACCCTCAGGTACTGAATATTACAATGAATACGTGTTATTGTGCGAGTAACAATAACACCCACCTGCCAACTTAATCTACTAACTAACGAGAACAGTGTACAAAGTGGAATCATAGTCGACAACGTTATGCTTTACTACGAGCAGGAGAGCCAACAGAAGTACTAATTGGCCAGCAGGGTATTAATTAATTTCAACTTATTTTTCATTTTCTTTCACGAATAAAATAATCTTTCATGTAGCGACGTTACACTTTACCGTTTGTACATTATTTTTCTAAAATTTAGCTACACTTTCTTATTAGCTTACTACACTTACTACTTACTACTACTGGAACTTACTACACTTACTACACTTCTGGGATTAAAAATAATGGTCATTATTTCTATATTAACATTTATCGTAATATATGTTGTTGAATTTTATGAAGATAAAATAAGGAAAAATAAATCTACGGACTAAAATAAATCAATCATTCCTTTAAGTTAGGGTTTATCCCTTGTTTAAGTTTAACCTTAACATCTGGGTGTAATAAATGCTTTGCAGGCCCAGGCAGTTACGTTCCATTGTAACTGCAAGAGTTAAGGATTTCCCTTTACTTTTTAGTTCAGTCTCGTCCGTAGCGTCGAGGTGAAAAGGTCTTCCTTCCGCGTCTTCTAATAATGTTTGATTTTTCAACATATTATTTGAACTGAGTAATCACTGCTAATACCTCATAAAACCCAACATATGTAATGTGTGTAATATAAATATAATATATATAATATATGTATGTAATTTTAATTCGGAGCTGAATGCGAAAACGTGCAAAAATATAAATAAAGGACGTAATAAAGGTTCTATTATTAATGCCAGATCGAGCACTGAAAAAATGAGGCATAGATTTATTACTACTTTTGATTATTGTCCCGCTAGGGGACTCACACATAAGCAGGAGCTGGTTGGAAACAACTCTCCGAGGCTATGCATATAAGAACAGAGGAGGAGCGTTTCTATGTTTATTGCTTTACACATACGAGGCTTTCGTATGTGGTAATAAAAAATACTAAAGATACACATAAATAAAGATTACTGTTCAGTCAGATGAATTATCATCCCGCATACCCATGCCCGCATAGAAAGCGGATAAAGTCGACGGAACGCGGCGAAATGAAATGACTGGCCGCAAAAAATTCCAATTTTGATATGAACAATCCGAACGGCGCTAAAGATATCGGCTGGGTTATAACGAGTAATTTTCAGGGAAAAATTGCCTATTCGAAAAATATACCGTTTCAGAGCGGGATTTTCGACGAATTTTTTCATAATTCGTTTATTCCAGCTGAAAGTATTCGCGATGGAATATTTAATAAGCTTCCTTTCGCGATTCTCATCTGATCTACGAAAAGCGTGTGACGTGCGAACGATTTGAAAGCCCCCGGCAACGTGCAAAATCCCGTGCGTCCCGTTATGAATTTGTTCAATGTAACATTTTTCATCGACGAACGCATTCTATTCACCGTGACAGGGATTAATGTCGTGGCAGCGTGATGACGGCCGAGACTCGAAATTGTTTTTGCAACTCACGCATACCGCCGCGTCGCGGTGTGTCGTTTAAACGGTTCGCGCGTGATACACGTCATTCTCGGACAATTTTCATTGAAACATATGCCCGCTCGAGGGGGAAATGTTTACATAAAATATGCTGGATAATTCTGCCGTTCTGCAATATCGTGAAATTTAAATTAATACAGTTCTCACACGGCTATAACGGAATTTACTTTTGATGCCAATGTTACATGGAGTAACACTGGTTTGACAAGGATGAAATTTGTATCAACCAATTCTGAAATTTTTTTATACAAATTTTACCCTTGTCTGATAGCCATTAGTTCTTACATGATTATTGTTTAGAAAATAATCGTAATTTCATTCGTTCGGTTTTACGTAATACGTGTTGAATTTTAAGTCACAGAAGTTACATTAACGTCATTACGCTACTTTACATACTACTTGTGAATATTAGAGACGGCGTTCAAAATCACTAACTGTGATTTTTCACGGTGATCACAAAATCACGATCACGAATCGTGATTATACTCAATTACGACTGTGACTGCGATTTTCTATAGTAAGTAACCGTACTAATGATTACAATGTTCGTGATATCTGTTTCATGCCTGCAAGAACTCTATATCCAGAAGAAAATCTGATAGGGTGTTCAATTGAAGAGTATAGTAACAATATTTAATATCTGCAAAATTCCGTCCCCTTTTTTTTATCGACTATTTTCCTATGGGAGAACGGAAGCCTAAATTCTTCTGTACAGCTTCGGACAATTATTCTGGATCTACTACTGCTTATGCGTCAGTTCCTTAGCAGGAATATTCACAAGTAGTAAGAAATTATATATATTTCTTAATTCAATCAAGCCTCAGTGTTATATTTAACGAAACTATTTTATTAAATAGCTAAAAGCATTATAATATAAAATTTGAATTTAAATATTAATCTTTAAATTGATATCATGAAAGTTAATTAAAAATCAGTTCAATGGTTATAACATTTTAAAAGAACTCTATATCCAGAAGAAAATCTGATAGGGTGTTCAATTGAAGAGTATAGTAACAATATTTAATATCTGCAAAATTCCGTCCCCTTTTTTTTATCGACTATTTTCCTATGGGAGAACAGAAGTTTGAATTGTTGTGAATTGCTCTTGTTGTACTGGCGAGAAGTGCCAGAGCCGATATATCGGCCACCGGCACTCAAAGGGTTAATCAACGGAAACCAAGAATACTTCAGTGAATAAATTAATTACATTTAAATGGATTTAAAACGAGAACAGTTGAAAGTTTAACCTAAATTCACGTTCCTTGATACCGGCACGATAGATGTTCGCCGGGCCGCGATTTCATCGCGAGAACCACCCATTGTCGCGCGCGAGGAGATAGGCGAGGACCTCGCCCGACCCCGACGACGCAACGGGGAAAAGTGTTGGGGGGATATTTATCGCGGCGCGAAGCGGTCGCTAAAGCGTATAACGATCCCCTGATACAGCAACCGCGAGGAAGGTCGCGATAAAGAAAAAATGGGCGAGACGGATAGCTCGGCAACGGTGGGCGGGAGAGCGTTTATTACATGCTCTAAACTCCCATGAAAACCCGTATCGTCCGAGTCGTTAATATTTCATTAGGGAAGCTCGAGCTTTTTTTCCCTACCCGGCGTAGAAGTTAATAACGGAGGCTTCGCATCGCGGTTCGTCGGCCGCACATGCGCCCCGCTCGAGGTGCAACGGGCCGGCCGACTATATATTTTCGCAGGTGGCTCCTACTACCATAACCCTATATTTCGATAATTCTGACCGTAAATTATGCCGGCGGAGCTCCACCGAAAACGTGCTTCCTCTGCGGCTAATAAACTGCCAATGAGCGGCGCGGCCCGTTCGATCGGTGGAAACGGTACGATTTCTTGGCCCTGCCACCCATTATCAACTAAGATCTCACCGTTTCCTGTAGTTTCGCGGCCAGGTAATAACTCATTGGTAGACGTCGGAATTGCTAACGTGTCGGATCAATGCTGAAGATCTATAGAGTACGTACGTGTCTTTCGAATAGAATACGTGTATTCTCTCTTGGATAATTCTTTCTAAGAATTCGAGCGTAGAGTTGACGATTTTATATATGGAATCGTAAATGATTTGTTAATAAGAGCAGGAAGTCAAGCGTGTAAAAGATGATTATAGTAATTAAGGCTGAATTTTAAGATAGACCCCGATGACAGGATTGTTACCCACAAAGTTGGCTGAAAATCAGAATATGTTGGTGTTTAGCGTTTATTTTGTGGATTTAAAATAGTAGTTATAATACTTTTGATATTTCATCATTTTCTAATTTATAGTTTAAAATGAAAAATCACGACGATTGAAGCTATTATTACTTCTTTTTTCATTTTACTTTTAGCAATGGGTAGTTGTACCGATTTTAATTTTTGTCCCTGCTTCAGACTAGTCGGAGTTAAATTAATTTTCCTTCATTATTCCATAATTCTTTGGAATAATTACAGAGTTATTAAAATCTTCTTGAGGATATAAGAATCGTTGGATTAGTCTCTTGCTTCAACTTACGGATTATAATCTCTTAAATATGTATTTAACTTCCAATTTTTATTTGTGGTGATTCGACAGATAACAGAAGTCTACTTCCTTTCTTACTAATTTTCCCAAGGATTAGAGTGTTCTAAATTTATACGGGCACTTTGCATGACTAGTATTTTCTATAAACATGATTTGAAAATAATTTTAAAGAGTACCCAGACATAGCATGTTCTCCAACAAGAGCTAAAAAATACGTAATACTCTATGCTCATCATCGTACGTCCCTATATTGATAGAACAGTATAAGCGTAATGATCGAATGGCTGACATTTGTTGGTGACTGTACGTGTTTGAGAAGGAAAAGCATCAATCGTGGTTATACCGTTTGCGGGCAGGACTAAAATTAGTGCCCCTTGTGGTCACGCGAACGGAATGGCTCATTCTAAAGGGACCCAACAGGTCTCTCCACTTGTGGTCAGCGGTAGAATTAGTGTGACTTGTGGTCGTAGATCTGCCGTACGCGTTTGATCTAAGCTCGCTGCTCACGGTGATTAGTATCCTGGCATGTACGAGTGCCCTACCAACGCTGTTCTTTTGCCACGCACAGAGCGTCTAAACGTATGTTTAGTCCTATTTCATCGCCATTAACCCTTTGCTTGCTAAAGGCGTGTATCTACGCCTTCACAAGTCTATCAATATACACGAAAGGCGTATATGTACGCGCCCACAAATCCACCAATATATTCTAAAAGCGTTACTTAATATAAATAAAAAGAATTGATATTTTTAATTTTTTGACATTATTATTTTTTATCAATGGTATCAGAAACGTGCCGTCTATATAGATGGATTCGTCTGAGAGCGCGTCGCAGTTAAAGGGTTAGTATAGTCACTTGTTTCAATGCAAGCTCGTAAAAAAAAGCTTGAGGATGTATACAATCCCTGAAAAAGTGACGTTAATATGGAATATTGAATTTTATATGTTTTTATGGTACGTATAATAAAAAAATTGTTGTACTTATAAATTAGTATATTATACTTAAAAATCTAAAAGGTTCTGACAGTCGCAAATATTCCTTTAGCTTCATTCTATATTTTTATATCCTTTAGCAACATCTCCTGTAACAAGCCACTCAAGAAACTGATTTTTCTTAATGATTTTTATACGTTTGTCTTTAATTATAATGAAAGTTGTTATCTATGTAAGAACCAATTAATCTCTTTGAAATGTTGTATGCATATTTATGTTAATGAAACAGGTCTAGATATAAATGTTAGAAAAGATCCTATTGACTTTACTTCTAGCCCATGCCACCGTAAGATGTAATGACCTTTTTAGTAGCCTCACAAAATTTCTAATATTTTTCACAGTGTCGTATTTATGTAACAATTGATAACTATTAATATTTCGCCTCGTCATTTGGCTCATACAATCTTAACAGGTTTATTTAAAATTACCAATAAATTCTAACTACAGTTAAGAACTCAATTAAAAACTGTATATACGTTTCTTCTTTGTATAACAAATGGCTACCTTTTTACGCGGTTCTAATTGAGACTCGATTACGGCTCGC
>SHCU01000655.1:8618-22410 GCA_004307685.1 Ceratina australensis | reverse complement strand
ATATTACTGTAAAATTAAAACAGAAATTACATTAAAAACTGACTGATAAATCAAATAAAATTCTCGTACCATAATGCGGAAACATTAATCAAGAGAATAAAATCTACTTTACAGGATCGATAAACCTCGTGCACGGAATTCCAGGAACGTTATTCGAAAGAACGCGCAAAGAAGGTACGAAGAAACAAAGCGGTGTTCATAAATCGAGTATGAAAACCGAAGACAACAATCGGCGCGAGTGTACGTACATACATCTGTTGTTCGGTTCCCGGGATGAACCGTGCCGTTTCCCAGCAACGACCTTTCGATTCTCACGCGATCGTTCCGCGTCGGTGCAACGGTGCGCGTAGCTCGATACATATCTCGTAAACAACCGGTTCGATGCGTCGGACAATAATAATTATTCGCGAATGATTGCGTTTACCGCTGCCCCCGCGTTCTCCCTCTCGCTCTACCCTCGTATACCCCCTCTCTCTTTCTCGTTTCACCGTGAAAAGGGTTGCGTAGGCGTGCACGCGCGCTACAACCGGTCGCTGCTGGTCGAGAGCGGTTTTATGCTCGGCTCTCTATCGGCGCACCGGGTGCCGTGCCGTTGTAAAACAATTATACGGTGTCGTCGAGCCGCGCAATCGATATATCATCAATTCCATTGTCATTGCCGGCCGATCCGGCGTGTCATGATTATTGTTTGCAGCCCGCGCGTACAATGAAAGCGCCCCGGCAGCGATGGTAACGGCGGCCCAGAAAACTGTGGGCGGATTTTACTCGGTATAGATCAGAGACGAGGAGCGAAGGGGCACGGGGCGAGGGCCTGATAAACTGCGTCCATTATCAACCGACGATTTCGTACTTTTCACGAACACGCTCGTTTCGCATTCCCTCTCGTCTGTTCCGTTCACCGTTGCGTTGTCCGGCTAATCTTTGTGTCTCGATAACCGAGCGCGGTTCCGTTAGCCCATGCCATGCAGACGCGTCGTACATGTGTTACGCCGAATTAGCTGCCAGTGTATCCGTAGACGTGGCCATCGAACGTCGTGAGTAATTGCCTGGCCGGCGAGTAACTGCGACGCGTTAATATCGGTGAATCGAGTCGCGAAAGTATTTTACCGGTCATTTCTCGACCGAAGGTTATTTAGCTGGGAATACGGAGAGCGCGAAACTATCGTAAACTTCGGGAGCGGCGTGTGTCGGGTAAAGTGGTCGGACAACGGTGAGGATATAAATCAATAGGAAGCCGGCGGCAGATAGCGGAGGAGCATGCTTATTTTCATAGTTCATCCGCGGTTAAGAGCACGAATGTGTGCGGCCGTTGGGCGTGGTACTGAGAAAAAGCCGATGGATCGTAAAATGATTAATTGGATGAGTTTCCGGGACGAGCGAACCGCGCGAGTTCTGTTTGCCCGGGGGGTAGTAAAAGTCTGTTTGCGCCATTTCGAAATGGACCGCTCGGGTATGATTCCGTCGGGTCTACTTTTAAGACGCTTAATTCAATCATGATCAGCCTATCCGAAGGAATTGTTGTCCCGAGCATACAGCTCGTAAAAGCTCTGTCATCGACAGTACTCGTAAATGATAGTAATGTGAAATCATAACTCTGTACAAAGAGGCGATTCCGCGTAGATTTTTACTAGGAATTATGAAGATAAAACTGAATGGCTAGGAACTCCAGCTTCGTAATAGTCAGACGCGAAGTACATTAATTCTTTAACTTACAATGACGCCTGGGAGGTGTCATTCACGTTAAGTCAAATTCGTACAAATTCCGTTTGTATTTGTACAATACACCGTTAGACGTAATTTAGAATTACATCAGAAGTCATTACATTAGAAGAACATCGTTTCTATGACATTGTAGATTAAACAATTTTTCGTCAGTCTTTTATATCTGTCAATCTGTCATGTCAATCAGTCTCTTGTCAGCTGCGAACGTGAACGGATCGTCAACTAACGTTGTATCAATTACACGTATATTCCTACGCGTTACTATATTTAAATATATCCTCTGTTTGAAAACCAACATAATGAAACTAAAATAATAAAACACTTAACGGTAAAATGGAATTCTGACAGCGGGAGGTTGCTCGAGGAACAACGGCTGCTTTTTAAAATATTGATGGATGTAAAATTCGATTCCAGGAGACGTAGATTCTGTTCGAGAGCACGGCGAGCTCTAAATGTCAGATGCGTTTAAATTCTCGAATAATACCATCGGGCGGAACACGATAACGAATAATGTAGACGCGCGAAGTGGCGAGGGTGGCGCTCCAAGAGACGGCGACGGTTCGGAGATCCGGCTGATGAGAATCTCCGTCGATGCGCGACGTTGAAAGCCGCGCGGCTCTTCTTTATCTCGTCGACGTCGCCTCTTGCTAGTTCGTCGCCGTGAAGCTGCGAGAGACGCGGGACATCAAATATTCAAGATTTCGCCGATGGCGTCAGCCACGCCTGTCACACCTCGCGTTACACAGGTTTCCATCCCCCTGGCTGCCAGCCATTTAGCTGATTTAGCGACTCCGAGAGTGGAACACCCTCCACTTTTCCGGCTCTCAGCGTGTTCCGCGTGCCGTGACACGCGAATCGAATTTGTCAAAGATGCCGTCTCCGGCTACTTATGCCTTCTGCCTTCTCTCTCCGTTCCATTTCTTCCATCCGTCTCTCTCTCGTTCCTCGTCTCTCCCGTTCTCTCGCATACTTGTCTGCGCGCTTTCATCCGAGTTTCTCAGGAGCCGTGGAATCCGAAGAATAAAGCAGCCGTCGACGATGTACACTCGTCGGGACGATGAACCATCGGGGACTCTCGGTGTTCTCGCGGCGACGATGAATGGCACGGGAGAAACAGAGAGGGAAGTTCATTAGCATCGGACACGTAAAGACTCTCCCGTAAAAGAAGACACGCGTCTGGCTACCGGCTGAAGTTGATAACCGTACTTCACCGTGAGGTTTAACCTCGCGCCGATTCGATGCATCGGTCGGGTCTTGATTCCATGCGGTACGTGTAAGACCTCGATGTATAGTTAATTGACATATATCATGGATGAATCGAGGAGTGACGGTATAAATGTCTGATAATAATACGTTCCTAGGAAGGCAAGGATGGTTATATTTATCCTTATCAATATTAGAATAAGAGATATATCGGGATTAATTTAACTCAGGAAAATAACATCTCCTCTTCGTAATTGAATGAAACGGTTATAAAAATAGAAGTATTAAGAAGCGATCAAATTACTTTTTTATCATTGATCGATCGATATCGCGTCGGTGAATTTGCATTCGTGGACAGGGCATATTCCACGCGCAGAATCGATCAGTCACGGCCCTTAGCCGGAATAATTGGATGAGTGTAATCCGCGATCGCCATAAAATCGCGAATACCGGCGAGCATTATTGTCACACGTTGAGACCGGAATCTCGACGTAGGCGTCTTCGCTGTGTCCTTGCCTGTTCGACGCGCCTAAATACCCATAATCGCGATTCCCGTTTCGGAATATGCGGTGCCCGATTATGTCCCCCCCGTGAACCTGTTCGCGATCGATTCTTCTCGGTTTGGAGCCTGTCCAATACGCTGGCTCGAAGGGGAGAGATTAGCGTCCGACGGATTTCTCGATCAGCGCGCGGGACATAATCGGATTATCAGTTTCGTGACAAGCGATCGAGTCGGTATTAGCGACGAATCAGAGACACGTTTGATCGACAATTATAATTAATTTTATATAAGTAATTAATTCCAGAAGAATTAATAATATGAGACGGGTTCAAAGAAACGTGATAAGGAGAACCGAAATAAGATTCGTCCGGAACGAGATTATCGATCCAGCGCTAATTCCTTCCCCTTGACGCGTCACTGGGTTCACGCACTGGTTCTATTTAGCCCGATCGGCCTCGACGATATTTGTATGCACTTGCGCCCACGGGTGAAAACGAGTTCTAAACGATGGGTAATTTGAGAAGGAGACTGATCCGTCGAGGCCACCCCCGTGCCAGAGAGTAGTATTATACAGCGTACATAAAAGGGGGCCGAGAGTAAGAGAGAGAGTTGACGGGCACGGTAAGTAATATAGGGGCGGCCGCGACCCTTCCGCACAAGGGTTGTATTCTAAGAGAGCATGAATTTCGCCGAGGCCTAGTTGCTCCCCGGGACCGGGCCGGGCCGGGACCGTTTCGCGTTGCATAAGTAACGCCGCGACCCTCCCGACTGTAAACCGTGCCGCTTATTTACCCGGCGTGCCTGAGCGAGAGGAGCCGAGGCTTGAAAATAGGCGGTCGACCATTTGTCGAGCGTGCGTCACTTGCTCGGCCGCTGAAAAATGTCCCAGGGCTCCGTGTACCCGCGCTCGTTGGGAACCGAGCGCGGCGGAAAACGTCGAGTCGATTAAAGTTCGGAGGTAACGGGAAGTTATAAATCGAGACGTTGCTCGGGAATTTTAATCGCCGAGAGGCCAGACCCCGGTAAACGAACCTCCGCCTTTTTTTTAATCCCTATCCTTAAGAAGAAAAGAATGCCGTTAATTGGTGTACACCTGTTAAAGCGACCGTCCTGGGCGGCGTACGTTTGAGATACCGCGTCAAACACAGTCGAGAGGGAAACAGGTATGCGAAACTGGCTCGTAGGGGAAAAGGTGACTATTTTGTTTCAAAGGATGGCAATCCGATATCGTCTCTGTTAACATGAATTTCTATTCTTCAAACTAGAATTGGATTACGTATAATAATGTCAATCTTCTGTGATATTCACACCTATCGACGAAACCGAGCGGTCTGTCGCTGGTAAAGGGATTCTCGTTTGAGCAACGAGCGCAGCCGGCCAATTTTGTGAACTAGACTCCCATGGAAAGGGGGGAACCGTGAAACACGGGTGTTGAGAAAGAAAAAAAGAAAGAGTACAAAGAGGTATCGGGTCGAAGGGGCGGGACGTGGTGCGAGACGAAAGCCGGAGACGAGGTGAAAAGCGAGGTGGTAGCGTGTAAACATGTTTTTAACAGATCGATCCATGGGGCCCGGGGTCCCGGGGCTGAGCGCGCTTCTGACAGCTAGACAGTCTTTCAGAGCCCTGAGTGACAGTCCGCCTTCCCTTGACAAGCTAATACCAACTTACGTCCGCGCGCACAATAAAATCGGCGAGGCCCGAAGGAGGAGCGAAGAGGGATCATCTCCTGCGTTTCGCGAGCTGCCCTGCCTCCTCGTTGTCTCTATGGCAGAGACGTGTTAATCAAAATGTTAGACAAGCCACTTACATGGGCATCGTGACGTTCCCATTTAGCCTGTGAGATATATACTCGGCCCTACCTCACGTGCACACGGTGATTCCGTGAGTGACGGAAAGATAACGTCGCGCGGACACCCGCTAATTAATAGTTATTACAATTATGCCTCGCGATTCTCCTTCATTTTACGGAACGAACGATTCACAATTGCCTGTCTGACTACAATCGCAGGACCTTCACCATTTATTCGCTTCTCTTTCAATTCTGACTTCTCTTATAAATTCGATACTCGCGTTTCATCGTGCTCCATTAAGCTTGTATGGGCAATATGTAAAAATAATGTTATCTTAATGAAATTTTGTAAGTTAATAATGCCGCTATAAATGAATGTGCAAAATATGAATACGATTCACGAGCTAGTTTTTAAGATATGGCGGTTTAAAGTTACCATTGGTTCTTATGGAGATTTGCTAAATGTAGCTAGATTTAAAAAGTATTTTGACTACTTCTTTACATAAAAAGTACTTTATATTCAATAAGTGGGTTCTGAAATCGTTTAAATTAAGTCTATTTGAATTTCGATCACTTGTGGTACAGACTGTATAGCCCATACAACCTTGATGTCAAGCGTTTCTGTCATCGTCAAATTGCAACCCATTATTCGTGCATATCTTCGTTTCGCTCAACTTTTCATTTTTAATGAATTCCGTCGGCACACGTGAAAGCCTCTCTTTTAAATAAACTTCCAACTCGCCTTCATACGTATCTTGAATATTACTCGGAACAGAAGTTCGTAAGCATCATAGACCGAATGTATGCGTAACGGTCCTGTGACAAAATACAACCCCTTTCCACGCGGTCGAAAGCAGGAAGCGTGGCCTGGTATGGAGTAAATAAAATCCGAGGGGAAATATAACGCACAGGTGAAAGATAAACAGTGGTTGAACGACGACGTCGTCGCGGGAGCGGGGCCGATAACTAGCCTAGAGAAAGAATGGTCGGCACAAAGAGCGCAAAGAGCGGAGGCCGGGGGATGAAACAGGATTGGAAAAAGAGTGAAGAGGTCGAGGCGAACGAACGCCCCAAGGTATGCAGCCCAGCGGGCCTCGACGCGCGCGGATAGTAGCGGAAACAAGCATCCCCAGGACGGACCGGGTCTCTCTCTTTCGCTCTTTCACTCCGCGCGAGACGCGAACGCTGGCGTCTCGGTTTCGCTGTTGTTTGTCGAAGCGACAGAGTTGTTTCGGGCCCGGGCATAACGGCGGCCAGGCAGAACGAGCCCCGGACCGGGACAACGAGTGTTTGTCAAATGTTTGAACAAAATGTTTGTCGTATCCCGTGGACGGCCGGGCCAAATTAAATGCGATGCCCCCGATTGCCAATATTCGGAATGTGTATGCAACCGGCGCCCGTTATTTGCAACGCCGTAGACAAAGTCCGGGAGTGGCTGTGACAGCCGCGGATATAAATGCGATGCCATAATTATTATGCTCGAGTATTCCGTTGAATGCGGGGGTGCTTTGAAATACACGTAGCCACGCACACCCGCGCGGTTTTCAGTCCTCTTTCGCGACTTACTCCAGCAGCGATCATTACCAGAACCTCGTCCGCCTCGTTTACGAAGAATCGCACTCTAATTCACTGACGTTCCTCACGGATATCAACGCGCTAAACGATCCTACGTACAGTCGCCGGGGATAAGAGGTTCTAACAAGCACGATGAAGACGCGCGATCAGGGACCTAATCCATCGAATAGAAAAAATATTTTTCGTAGCTTGTAAAGTCTCGGCTCGTATCCGGCGAGTCACCCGGAGTCACCGTGACAACGTCGAAATCAATCGGTCTTTCGTTTCACGCTGGGTACATCGGCCGAGAGTTGATCCTGTTCTCGGCGCTCCTCCGTCCGAGAGGTCGAGCCCTGTCAGCGGATAATGAAGACGTTCCCGGGACGGCCAGTTTTGTACTCCTGGCCCTGTAACCCTTCGCTGCACCCCCCAATTCTACGCAATCAGGTGCACGCCCGTGTATATCTATACCGTTATTACCCGTGGCAGCGAGACCAGTGAAACGTTCAATTATCCACGCTGGCCGCGTCACGGCCCATTGGCCGGTTTGTACCGCCGCTGAAAAGAGGCTGCTGCCTCGAAAGGTTAGCCTGAATGAACGTCAAACGTCCCGGAGGGTGGGAGAGCACGTCGGTAGAGGAGAGCATCGAACTCGTACCTGTCCGCCAGCGGGAGTTGCCCCGTACGATCTTTCAGGAGCTTTGAAACGATCGACGAGACGATCCACGCGTCGCTAATCAGATCTTTCAGAAGCTCTATCCGGCTCGCCTTTGTTGCGTCCACCTTTTATTCAATGACCGTGTATTTTGACGCGGGCAAAGAATGACGGACCAATTACGAGGCGCCGCGCGGCTGAATGCGCGCATTCCCGCTCGCGACGATCATTATGCTCCATTCGAGCCAGGTAGGGCCGCTTAACGAGCGATAAATCGCGAGAATCGGAAGCGTCGTTGGGACGACGAAATCCTGGCTCGTCGTTGAAACCGCGCGCACCGGACGTGCCGGCGATCGGGATCTCTCTCGGCGATCGTGAAAGTAGTTACGCGCGCACGCGTCCCGGTAATGCATCTTCGATCGACGTGAGTTCGATAATTGAAGGTAATCGAGGAAGGAAGGCAGGCTGTCATCTGGCGCGCGATACCCGCTTGGAAGCACCGCTTCCGGATATCCCGACGGGGGACTTGTTTCTTTGTTAGCGTTTTATCCGAGTCGAAGTTCTCCGAAGAGATCGGGATCTACGGTTGGAAAACGCACGTGGGAGATACGTGAACTATTATATCGTGGCCTCTAATTACAGCGTTATCTCGGAACTCTTAAATCGTTTACTCTCGTATATAAAGAACCTATTTAGAAGGAACATAACTCGTCGAGTCGCATGTAAAGTACTATCAACCTTTCGTACGAACACGCACACCGGCGAGTCTCGTGTATGAAGTTTAATCAGACACCGCGTACGATCCGAATCTTTCCCCGAGCCGCGCACACTTCTTTTTTTTTTCTCTACTCGGAACGACCGTGCGAGCATCGTTTGACAAGGCAGAAACGTTCCAAGTACAGCCGGACGGAGATATTGCGCGGTTCAAGGGCTAATATCTACTCGCGCCGGCAGCGAACACACTTTTAAGATGGCAATAAATGCGCGGCGCGCGTGTAACCGCGGATTCTTCGTCTCCAGTGTTTCTCCCGGACGCCGGCGTATACCTGCTACCGTTCGTTCTTCCTCTTTTAGATAGACCGCGAACGTCCGGCAAAGTTAGGCGAATGAAAAAAGTTCGCGGGAGCCCTCAAGGGAGCTCGCCGTGAGTAGTTAGCAGACTTCGGAATAATCTTCATTGAAAAAGTTTGTCTAAACCTTAGAGCGGCTCCCCGTTTGTGTGCTCGGCCGGATATGAAGGGGCCAAGGCAAGACCGAGGGGTGATCTTCCGGTGAAACGCGACAACCTAACTTTCTAAATGCTCGGACTACGAGACCGTTTATTCGAAAAATTTCCTCGAGATCGGGAACGGAGCGAGGAGAGCAAAGGGATTACCGGGGCGAGACCGGAATTTCATGGTCAACACAGCTGCGCCATTTGCATTCGGCCTAATCTTTAAATCCATCGCACGGAAATACAATCCGGCAGGGTGTCGTTCCGCGTCTTATATCGCGGCCGAGTTTGTAGAGGTTCGGTTTTCGAGGGTGATTTTTCGGTTAAATTCCCTCGTGTCAATTCCCGTCAGGTAGAAAAATACGTCTCGCCGGAAGGTTACACTTCGCTCGGAGTCCGTCCTTCTCGGCGAGAACAAAAAGACACTCTGCTCTACTTGTATCGCATCCCGCTGGTCCTCCATAAACACCGGCGAACGTTGATTTTCATACGCCGTCTTGTGTCAAAAATTTTTTAATCAACTCGCGTCGAGCGGTCGCATGATCGATGCCCTTTAAACCGGTGCATAATCGTTCACGTTTTCGTCCCGTGACGACGATGATTGCCAGAGACAAATAACTGCGTGATTGACAGGCATTATATGAAATTTGAAGTGGCTGACTAATAGCTAAAGCACGATACGCGAGGCTGCATACGTTGCCCTCGTACATTCGCATCTGCTTCCACATTGATGACTCCCCACATGCTTGATTCGACCTCGCTAAAGTCAAGGTCGTAGGACGCACGAGGAAGCGCATAATCGAATATAGCCCAAGTGCAAGCCCAAGCCTCTCTTAATGATATAACTAAATTAAAATCGATCGCAACTAATTCAAGAAATACCTGTTAATACGTGTTGCAGAGTGAAGATTTTACTAACGACAATAGGTTTGTACTCATGAAACTTCGGGTGAAACTTATAACATTTAATAATTTGAATGACGCCACGAACAGCTGCCGTTCTCCCGGCAACCCTTTGCCAGTCCCTGAACCTGCACCCATCGCACTCCCCCACTTTTCACGCCCACCCATCTCGCAGTATTGTTTAATTAATCATGTTGTATTAATAAAAGCTCGCTTAATTGAATTCGCTGATTTCACACCGTTAATACGAGTTTCATTTAAATTGAATGAAGTATCGTTCCGTTCCACCCCGGGCTTCCTATTATCCCCTGTTCCGTCCACCCTTCCTCTTCAGTCGGCCTGGCATCGTCGCCTTGAAACCGGAGCCACCCTCAAATCGTTCTTTTTCTCTCACTGTTTTATTGATCTACATTCCCTCCGGCTACGGTCCTCTAAAACGGTTTACTAAAAGGTAACCTATTTTTCATTGCCGTTATACGACCGGTATACCGAACGTCTTTATCGTACGAATCGTACTTTCGCGATCTGCTGAACCTCGATATCGATTTCCTGTTGCTACACGTTGTATCGTGCCCAAAGTGTTACTACGCATCGAATTAATCAAACGAAACTTACATCGGTCCACTGAATCACGTCCTAGCATTCTTCGTGTACGACGGAAAATTTGTAACAAGCATTTAACGATGCAGTAACACGTGTGACCTGATCCGGTGGTACTGAACGCAATCCACCGAGAGTCAAGGGGAACTCCGGGTAAGATGAATAGACCAAGACGAAGGCGAAGTCCTTAATTAGCGTGATTAAGTTGCAGGTGGTAGTAGGCATTTATCACCGTCGACGTGGCCGACTGTTCGCAAGCGGAGAAGATAGGAAACGCGGAAAATCAACGCCGAGTTTTTGCACAATAATAACCGGCGTGGTGCATACATTATAAGGTTGCGCTCGTTCGCAACCGGGCAATTAAATCCTGATAAAAACAATGCAGGTACAAACAGCGTTGGAAAAAAAAACGAATCGAGTACGGGTCTCGTGTTTCGCGGTACGATGAGCGTATTAATTTGTTTAATTTGTAACAATGTTTTTTTTATCGATGCGAGCATCGTTTCTCAATTAGCACCGGGTTTTTACGTTTACTCGACGCACATGGTAAACACGTAGACACATTAGCGTATTCAAAACGCAATAATTCAATGGCTGTACCAACAAAAATTGTCGGCACGCGCATAACCTTTAATGTTTACTGTTTACTGTATCTCATTTATCACCAGTGCCATAGTACGCGTCAACGTTTGTTTGACATAAATAATTCTGTCGACTATGTATCATACCTATTTGTCGAATAGCTGCAGCATCGTCCGACGTGATGTCCGAAACATCCTAAACGTCGTATCGATAATTAGGGAGTTAAAAAAGCGGGGATTCTCTTCGTAAGTTAAGGGGTCGCACAACATTTCTGCAACACCATTCTACCATGAAATATATCAACATTTTCGTCGAATACATTTCGCTTTTCCAAAACGTATACTCACTGTAGCTATCGGTTGGATATTGCAGGAAGATAATTAAGAACAAACTGGCACGAAACGACGACATGTCCGCCGGGGTCCTGTCAATGGAATAGGAGTCTCGGTCATTTGTGAAACGCGTCACCAGAGCGCGCCACGATGCTCCCGTCTCGCCGGTCGGTGCATAAGCTTCTGAGATCCAGGTCCGCTCGACGACTGTGCCGTGGACAGTTTGGGAGGAGCGTGCGAGGAGGCCGCACCTCGAACTCCGCCTCTATTGAATTTTCCTTTTGTACGTGGTGGCGCTGCGATCGCCGATACAGACCGCGTTCCGCTCAGCCACGACAACCTTTCTCACCGATGTTTATTTCTGTTAGGCGGATTTGTAAGGTTAACTTTAGCCGAAAGTATGACGAACCAAATTCGAGACGAATTGGTAAATTAAACGAAGGTAACAAGACGATTTCGTAATCGGACAGTCATGTATAGTCGATGTTGTTCGCTCGATCCGAACGATCATGGCTTTGATATTCGATTCTAGCCTCTCCCGCATCGGTACGAAGACGAATCGCGCGTAATGTACGAGCAGCGTCGAAAACGAAAGAAGAGCGTTAATTAAACGAAGGTAACAAGACGATTTGCATCGTGACAGTCTCGTCGAGTCGATGTCGTTTGATCGATCCGAACGATCGTGTCTTTTATTGATATTCGATTCTACCCTCTCCCACATCGGTACGAAGACGAATCGCGTGTAATATACGAGTGAAAACGAAAGAAGGGCGTTTCGATTCTACGGGGGTAACGGATGTGGGAAAGGTAAGATCATTCAATTTTTGTACACCTAGAAGACGAGTGGTTACCGCTATAATTGATGTTGCGAAATGATGGATACGTTGGGTGCTTGAAAAGCTACTTCACTTTGTCGACGCTTGATGTAAAGAGTGATATAACGTCGCGTTGTTACGTTAATCTCATGAATATTGTAGTCTGCACGGTAGATACGCGTAACCGCTGTCGTTTATACTATTACCTCGACTGGTATATAGTTACTTATAACTTATGCATAACGACGTCTATTTACTGTAATAACGGCGGTGCAATTTTTTTCCTCTCTCCACCGTAATCTCCGTCCCGCGTACATTTAACTCCGCAACTTCGCTACTTGCCTATCGGGCCGTGGAATGGCTCGCTTGAAAATGCTTTTCTATTACATTAAAAGTTTACGGATAGGGGCCAACAGGGTAGAGGAGAGGTTCTCCTCGGACTTTTAAAAAAGGCGAGAAAGCGGTACGGCTTCCCTGGCTTGTAAAAAAGCGGAAAGTATCGAGCGTTAATACGAAGTATCAAGAGAACTTTACCTTTGACCATCGAACAAATGGTCTCGGCCACGGTTTCATCACCGCTAGCGGACACGGCCGATGCTCGGATAACGTGTATATACCGGTCGAAGTTGCGGCCCGAGTTAAAAGAGGCAAGCGTATCAGACCGGCCGTGGCTCTCGTCTCTCTGCTCCCTTTTATTTCCGGCCAGGCCGAGCCTTTTCACTCACGGCTTGTCCGTTTTTTCCAAGTTCTTCGAGGGTCGGCCGCCAAGTTTATTCAGTCCGCCAAACTTTGTAGTACACGGTGTAGACGGCCAGAGGGTAGTACGGCCGACGGACAAGAGGTGGGAACCGGAACTGAACGGCTGGCTCCGGACATAACCACCTCCACTCGCCGGGTCTTCTTGCGCCAACGGCTTCCTCACGGGCGCGCGTCCGCGCGCACACATACACGAGTCGCGCTTTGTCCGGTCTCTCGGACGCAATTAGGGTGGGTCTCGGCCTTCAACCCCCTTGGGGGTGCCCGTTCGCTAAGTAGAAAAGCGTGTATCCACCTCCGACCTACGAAAGGCGGCGGGGTTTGCGTCTGGCTCGGTAACGGACTGCGGACCACGACCGACAAAGCCGGGACAGACGAGCGGACGGATGGACAGGACTGACAGCAGCCGGCTACCACCTCGGCCAACCTACTACCACCCAAATACACACCCCCGGCCTTGCTCTTCCCTGTCGTCCGGTCCCGCTTCCTGGACTTAGTCGCGCTCTCCTACATCGGTTCCAAGATAAACATTCTACCGGTGAACTCGACGGTATCCGTTCTCGGCTCTCCACGAATGATTTCTCTCGGTTTTTTCGATGCTACCTCGATACTCTAGTTCTCTTACATTCAATCATCGTTTTTAGGTATTTATTTAGATTTCATTAAAAACGTTCGAATATATTTAGGGATGTAAAAATAATTTTGGAAACTGGAAGCTTATAATCAAATTCAACGTGGCTCTTGCGAAATAGAGGCTGAAAACGGCGTGTAATGGTACGGAATGCCTACGTACCATTAAACGTACCCGAGTTATGTTAAAGCGGCGAGCTACCGAAACTAGCGGTGCTCCAGACTTTAAACGTAAAAGAACAAAATCGATACGGTATAATGAGAACGATGTATTGTTTATTACAATTACTTCTAAGCAAAGCAGTTGGTAGAAGTAACGTATAACGAACAGGCTGGTTTGCGAATTAATTAACAGGCATCTCTGCGCAAATGCAAATTCATCCTAGGCAACAGTACTTCGCCCGTATTACGTATTCATGCCTACGCTCGTGCTAATTTTGTTTTAACGCCTCGCGTGTAATCTTTGATCTTCGTTGAACACGAGTGGAACGCTTCCCAACGTTCGTGTTAGATCAACCCCAAATTTCAACGAATAA
>SHCU01000654.1:31944-46317 GCA_004307685.1 Ceratina australensis | reverse complement strand
AGGAGGATTTTTTATGCATAGTAAGCTATTTGTAACGACGACATAAAAATTTCTATTGTATTTAGAAAAGCAATTTTGAATTAACTTATTTGAATTTAATTCAATTTAATTTCTGTGCATATTTAATATCTGGAGTCTGGTGATAATAACTGGTAAATGAAACTCAGTGCTTCTGATGTACTTGCACCCTGTGGAAAATATTTTTCACAATTAATCAGCGGGTATATCAATCTTGCTCGTTGAATTTTATTCGAATTACGCGCATGAGCAAATTAGAGGACAGCTGGAACATGGAATTATAAATCTGAGTGTTTTTGTCTTCTGAAAGGTTGGAGCCACTCCAGGATCATTCTGGGTAATTAACTACGGCTAGTCTCCTCGGGCAAACAGCTTCTTTATTTCCGACTTTCATGATTGCGCGTGAAATATGCCCACATCGCGCGTCTCCCTTAAAATCGTTTACCTCGTTAAGAACGAAATAGGAGACACGTCAGGATCCGATTTGTATAATCGTGATCGATCAGCGATACTTAACGCTCGATTCGAGGTTTAATGGGACCTGGAACTCTTATCGGATACCAATGGCCACTTAAATGGACTCGATCGACGAGCAATTCATAGAAAATTCCAAGTGCACATGTCCTACAGGTTACGCGTGAAATGACGCGTGATATTACGTGCCACGTACAGGACAGGCGTGGCAACTGCTTTGCGTTTGAAAAATATTTCGACTTATAACGTCTGTATATTTAATTGTTACAAGAAATATCAGTTTCATCGCATCCGAGACTTACTTTCGGCTCCCACTGTATATGGCAGCAGCGTTTTATTACAGAACGTGCAACGATGAATCGCAGGTGTGTAAATAATTAGAACGCGTGTACCCGGTAAACAGAATTGTTCCAAGTGGCAATTCCCCGCATCGTGTAACGCGATGCAGCTGTCAGCCATTGATTTGTTTATAGTCGAGGCAAGCTTTTGCCTTTGTGCGCCCTAGAATATATGGCCGTGCCAATTTCATATGGCTCCAATTTATTCTTACCGTTCAAAACCGTGCATCCATTAACCGGCACTGTCCAAATATAAATGAAAATTAACAATCCGTTACTTGTTCTACACCGTCGTTCAACAGTTGGTACATACCACTGCAGCAAGTTTTCCTGAACCAAGAAAAATCGTCCAATGAAATTACCTTTTTCGGACCGAAATAAATCAGAGAATATTTTTGATAACAAGTCCAGTTATCGATTAATATGATCAGCGTCAAATTGTTACAATAACATTTTTATTCGAAAATGTCCTTAACCGCGCGTCACTTGTTATTATAACTTCCAGCTTTCATGCATGAAATACAGTTTTTTAACAGTTGAACTCGCGTTCAATTGGTCCTCATTATAAAATCTGCATATCAGAATAATACGTTCGGCCGTGTTCGCTCGGAAACGGCCAACAAAGCGATCGTTCTGTTGGCTGAAAAATTCGATTGTCCGCGCCGCCGATTCTCCAATTAGTCGAACCCCGGTTTCGCTATAAGTGGGGTAAAATGATTTGTTAGTTAGCACACGTGCGCTCGTGCATCACGGTTCGATACCATGTGGCGTTATACAGATCTGTTTGCGGTCCTTCAAAATATCTGCAAAACCGAACGGGGGAAACTCTCCGATAAAAGGTCACTGATATCAGTCGGAGAAACAGCGTTTCGTATGTGTCGTTATAATAAAAATAAAAAATTTATGCTTTCAAATTGGATGTGAGAAATTCGTCAAATATTTGCTGGAAAATTCCTAGAGGGTTAATTGAGTTTCAAGAGAGGCATAATACCGTGGATCTCTAGTTCGCGAGTACATTTTCCACGATCTCCGGTAGTTTGTTCGCTGAAGAAGCGACGTAAATTGTACGAATTGGCGGAACGCGTTGATAATCGGTGAATTCGGATCATTGAGCTCCGCGGGAACAATTAGCAGGCTCGCTGCGGCTTCGGTTACGCCTCATAGGTACTAACGTGGGTAGTTTCTATATTGAGTCATAAAAGGCCCGTGACGTAAACCGAGATAATGGGCCGACTTGGTCCACTTAAGACACGGCCAGAAGGGGGGGTAGGAGGGTAGAGGGTGTTCGGGGAGGAACTTATGACGCGTGTTCATGAGCGAGTACCGCGGTAAGGTAGCCCCGGGTACGGGTAGTCGTAACACTTGCAGCCGAAGGTTTCAAGTACGGTCGAATTTATGTGTGCGCCGTATTAACGGCGACGTGTTACGAGCCGGAAGCCCGCAATACAAGACGACACGTCTATAAGCCGGCAACCAAACTTGCTCGTAACACTTTAAATTACCGCCTTGTCCTGTGCCCGAAAGTGTTAAACGTTGACCGAATGTTATTATGGCAACTGTTTGCCTCCCGAGCGTGGTCTGTTTAATTTTCCGTAACGACCCGCGCGACTTGTTCAATTTGTTCGCGCGAGCTCCTACCCAATTACACGTTCTCCCCGCGCGAATCGTACCTGTTCAAAATAATTTTATACGTAATATTATTTTCATCCGATCAATTACTTATTTGATTTCTCCCTTTGTTCTATTCGTACGTTTAATTCGATACGTGAAATAACATGCTAGTCAATTTTACTTCGCCGATATCGATCACATTTAACTTCGTACGTACCGGATAGATCTCTGCGTCACGACGAACTAAATATTATTCACATTTCCTGAAATACACATAATTCTAAAATAACATAAAAGATAATATTAAATGATAACACATTAATCTCATAATTTATTATTCAAAGAGTTTTATGCGATATTGAGTTAATACAAGCGGTGGCAAGGGTCTCTCGTGAAATTCCCTTGCACGCAAGCTCGGTACGACGTTGCAGCCAGTTGAAGAATAAATTTGAAACTTAGCACGACACAAAAATTGCGGCGACTATCGTATACAACGCATGTAACACTGTTTCGCTGTAATACAATTTAACGAACGAGGACAACGCCTTTTTAACATGGATTTAATTCCATGTCGTAGTGGCGTGCCGTATTGTGTATACACATACATATAGCCCGTTCCCGACAAGTTGGCCAGTGAAGATCATTCTCTTTCTCAATCTACTCCTTCTCTCCTGCTACCATGCGCTACATCTATATTGACTGCGACCGATGACACTCTCTCTCGATGTGCTCGTTGTCGTCCCGTGTCGTCAGCCGCAGCTAACAGAGTTCTGCACGGGCCGGGTTTTCCCCACTATTCGGGCCAACGGGGCTTTGCGATAACGCGAACATGATACTTTTCTTCGGCCGGCCCGTGCAGAACTCTGGCAGCTAATAACGATGTAACGCATGGTAGCAAGAAAGGTGGAATAGAATGAGAACTGTGTCCTTTCTTTTTTTTTGATAATACTTTATTTAAACCTCAGAGAGGTTTATTAAGCTACAGAAGGATATACATAATTACATACACATGAAAAGATACAGGTAAGAATATTCCCAGTATACATAATTAAAGAAAACTGAAACATACTACAATATCCAGAAAAAAAAACTTAAATGTTTAACATTACCAAGTCTTCGAGCAAAAACTAATTAAATAGACAAGCCGCACTCTCTAAGATATCGGTATATACATTGACACCCCCGAATACTAGGGGCCGAAAAGAACATATCAGCCTTAAGAGGCAGAAAGAACCCAAGCCTGGCGAGATCATGAGTAAGTTTGATTCTTTGTGAGCTATACAAATTACAATACCATAAGACATGATCAATGTCTCCAGCCTCATACCCGCACCTACAGTTTCGACTGCTGATGATGCCAACTCTAAAGAGAGAGACAGCTAGATGATAATGATTTGCTCTAATACGATTGATCATCGTTACAAAATCTCTTTTAACTGTAAGGCACTTCGAGAGAACTGTGTCCTTGACTTGTCGGGAACGGACAGTATATATATATATATAAATACATATACTACCTCTGGCACAAACGCATATCATGAATATGCAACGTGTAATAGGGACATGTTCGGTATTTGTCAGATCCGGTTCGATGAGAGGCGAGTTGCTTACGAAAATAATAATCAACAATTCGTGCGGTGCGCCGTCTCATGAACAAGAATAACAGAAACAACGAGATTGCATACCATTCAACTGACTCGGGTAGACAAATTCGCTATAGGGTTTGTGGAACGAAGGAACGTGCACTTACCAGTCATGTCGCTTCCCTTGAAGCCGCGGGTGCACGACGCGGCGACGACGACGACGCGACGGGCGGGGGTAACTTGAAACTTCCCTCATGGTTCGCGTGCCGCCCCGTCCAAGTCCTCTACCTAGACACAACGGTAACAATCCTTTGCATGTTGCTTGTTGAACTGTATCCCTTCCATCAAATGTTTCTCCGTGCGTACTCGAAAATCTGCTTCCTCTGATTGTATTATCTTGTATCATACCAAACATCCAACTTTGTCGAACTTTGCCGTCTGTCAGCCTTGATTTACATGCATATAAATTTCGTTTTAATCTGACGGCACGTTAATAGTAATTAGACACGTAATGCCAGCCTGTATTAGGTTTATCGTTACGTTAACTCTCGCAATGAATTTAATAATTATTATGTTCTACGATCTATCAATTAGTACAGACATAAATTTTATAGTAATCAAATTTTATTATTTTTTACAATAAGTGGCGACCGTGATTCGTGTTTCGAGTGGGAAGGGTTGATTTTCCGAATTGGAATGATATCGTATTCGATTCCTGAAGGGTAAATTAAACGTTCAAGTACTCATCGAATTTCATTAGACACGTCAAAATAATTAACTCCCTACTGTGTGATCAGACCCGATTCTCCTCATGTTTCTCATGCGACTCGAAGCACTAATCCAAAACGTTAAACTGACACGTGAACACATTGAAACCAATTACTAGACAATTAACTAATTGACAGATAAGAGTAGAGAGACAGAGAGACAGAGACATAAGAGAGACAGATAAGACTAATTGATTGTTTATAGTATTTGATTTGGAGATATGCAGAGGACAGAATCTAAATTGCAGAATATTTAAAATTCGTGTCTGTAAGTATAAAATTCAAAACTGAATATTGAGACCAACGTAATGTTTCAAAGCAACAGACAAAGCCCTGTTATCAAGGTAAACCTAGCTTTTCAGCTAAAATCAGCTGATACCTCAAGGCTACTACCAGATAAATCCTGTAGCAGCATTTAGCTCTTTTGTAACGGCATATTTTTCGTCGCGCACCCCATTTGTCTCATTGTTGTACATTCTAAAAAGTAGGGTGCACGAGTGAAAGAGTATCTCAAAACGTGGCCGAAAATAGTAGACCGTTGGTAATCAAAAAATGATATACAACGTAACAGATGAAATGACTTTAATTAATGCAGCAACGTTTAATTGGAACTGCTTTCTTTACGACGAATTCATTTGGGAATTAAACAAATTTTACTTGATTGTTTATATCCTTCAGAGAGATGAAATTGCCTCCCGGAGGAAACGGAGAATTTAATAAATACTCGAGCGTTCGGAAGTTTGACGTTTGAGTCGAGAACGCGAGGCGTTCCGGCGAAGTTCCGTGAACATATATACACTCGGTTCGACTGCATTTTCATAGGCGAAAAACCGGCATGTACGCCCGGGGAAAAAAGGCGAATGGGGCAGGAACGGGCGCGTAATAGTTGGAACCGCGGCGGGAGGGTGGCGGAGGTGAATCCGCGAGAGATCGTACAAAGGAAGTGTATCCAGTTCTTCCTGCGGGGTAGCGTCGCAACCCGAAAAATTCCGCAATACCTTTTGTTCCTAAGTTCCGCGGTCTTTGGGATAAGTTGCGCGGGTGTACACGTTCGAGTCTGCCAAATCTAAAGTAGTTCGAAAACGCGGAGCCGTGCAAAACATATCCGAGCGATTCGCTGCCGGGGCTCGAGGCTCGTCTCTCCGCGTGCAACGGGAGAAAGAACTCCGCGGAATGCGGTCCGGGGTACCCTGGATGCTTCCGATCTCGCGGCGGCGCAGGAAGTCGACGCGCGTTTCTTACCCGGTGAAACTTCGAGTTTCAGGAGGTGCAGCACACACTCGTTCCACGCCGCATCGTCGGATGACAGCCTCCGCGGTGTCTGTTAGTACGGTTCTTTCGAATACGGTTGAATAAACTATGAGGGATGAAAAGAAACAAATTTCATGCAAGCTGAATTACTGTCAACCAGCTATCAGACGTGTTTCGCTTTAGAACTTCCTTCCTTTCGCGTGCTCACGTGACCGAATAAAAATGTACGCTGGAAAAGGAGGTTAAATGTTCGTAGAATCATCTGAAATTAAAATGGTAACAACGGTAATGTATAAGTAAGATTGTAATGTGTATTGTCTGACCGATGACTGACTCGTACTACTTAGAATTTATTTTGAAAATGACCCAATCACTATTTCTAGTGAAAATGAAAATGGTAACAGTGTTAATGTTCATATAAATAAAATAGTTATGCGCGTCTGACTGATGATTGACTTGTACTACTTAAAGTTTACTTCAATGCCCAGCATGTACTGCCTGATTGTATAATCGATCTTAAAAATATTCTCATCATTTTTTCTAGCATCTACGATTTAATGATGAAGACTAAAAATTAAAATGGTAACAGTGGTAATGTTCATATAAATAGAATTGTGATGCACGTCTGACCAATTATTGACTTGTACTACTTAACCCTTACTTCAACGCCTTGTATGTATTGACCTGTTTGTACTACCAATCTTTAAAGTGTCTTACTTGAATTTTATAGTCTCTATGAACTAACTATATCTAAAAGACAAAGATGTACCCTATTCGTCTATATTATAATACTTATAGAGCCAATACCAAAAAATACTAAACGCTTAAGAGATCAATTCCTAGTACAACCGCATTTACTGGTTTTACATTCCCCTCGCCTTCTTGTAATCGGGTAGCAGCGCATCGAGGGAACAAAGAGAAACATTAATTCACGTCTCGTAGTGCAAGTCATCAAAGAGCGTAAAGCGGCGGCCGGCCAACCGAATGAAATAATTGTCCCAGGTTAATGTCTAACGACCTCGGCAGACAGCGTCATCTCGAGTGGAAATACCTGGGACTCGCCCGGTGTCATCTCTGCTCCGCGCTCGCTGTGCTATCTAACGAAGATCGAAACGGGAAATTGTTCAAATGTTTCTCTTGGCTACGACGATAAAGGGAATAATCGCGTATCATTTGTAATACAAGGGGAACGTTATGGTCGTTCTTTTTCCCGCGCCAGCCAATTATTATTTCTCGTTCTTCGCTTTCCTGTTCACGTTGTTTTGATAATCAATACTGCCCGACGATTTTTCACGAGACATCCAAACCAACGGTGTGGAACAATATCTACCACGACTTTTAATATTCGCAATATTTAAGTATCAAGGTAATATTTAATATTTAAGTATAAAGGTAATACGATAGTTCCTTTTGTAACAATCTGAGTGATATAAATCGATTTAAAACAAAATGAGATATCGCATAATTTATGATTATTTATGCGTCACTTAATGTTTAATACCATAAAAAATTACAATGCTTCGTCCAATAAAAGAATTGCGTGAGCAATAAATACGCTTACCTTTAATGCTCTCGAACCAGCGAGAAGTTAAATTGCACCACTTTCAAAACAAAAATGGTTCATGCATTATTTATACTTTATATTCCATATGTAGTTTTTATTTTGTACTCGATTCAAGTCTACGAGGCAAGGAGTATGCTAATAGTTAAAAGAACAGGGAAGAGTATTCGGGGTAAGTATCCTCGGTGAGGAAGCCGTTTCTCCAGTAATGGTAATAATACCGATAATATTAAAGGAACGATGTGTCGGGCAAAACGCAACCCACGCGGGCCTCCGCGCAGTCATTACTCGCTCTCGGCATTTTGCCAGTAATAATGAAAAGCATCTCGAAGTTATGTAACTCTCATCCACGGGAAATGAGAATCCATGGACGCATTATGCGGTACCAATACCATTGTTCGAGCGATACTCGAACGTTCAGCTGCATAAGTAAATAGTTTCGTGCCGGCATGCTGGGCCGCGTTGCGTTGCTTCCGGATTCGTGCATAGCGCACGGATACACGTAGACACGCCGCCGTTTCCCTATCGGTCAAACTTTCTATCTCTAACTAAGCGAAATCTTTTTTTTTTTGTTTTATATTACGCTGAAACTCTCTGTTGATTCAACAAGAATACCTATTACTTACCCTCGCCGAAACGGTATCTCTGGATAAGTACGCTGGTGCACGCAGCGTTGTTCCAATTGCCAAAGTATGTAACCGATATCAGCTCTTGTTGTTGGCACGCTGGGAAACAATCTCTCAAGCGATGATCGGGTTATGATCACTGAAACTTTCCAAGTTTCAAACGGAAGGTTAATGCGTTTCATAAGAATAATTTGGCGATTTAACAGAAACTCGAGATGAGGAATATAATATCTTCCCGTTTTGTGTACCTATACTTATTCGGAATTTTTGTCTGCGCGTGGCAACTGGAGAAACTTTTTCATATACATAATTTATGATAATGAGGATAATTTCAGTGTGAACCGAAAATTGTTTAGAATTTCATATTTACATAAAGTGTACTATTTATTTCTTCAATGAATTATAATACCTAAGCCAAAAAAAGCGAGCGACCTAAATGTTCCGACTACCGTAAAGAGGCATCGTTCTCGGAAAATAGCTGCATTTTACTTCTCGCTACATGCGCGCAGCCAAGCTAAAAAAATAGGAGGGAATGAAAAAAGTTCTTATTGTAACTCTTAATTTGTAATATATGAAGAATACGATTGTACTCAAATTAAACAGCATCAATTCGTCAATCGTGGCTTTCTTAAATCCAAATTAAAATGTTAGATATACATTAATAATGTTATTGCCTGCATGATTCTCATTTATTGCATCTTACCTTAAAATATACTTTTTTAATTCTTTTATAAGATCCATTGTATTAAAACGTACAATTATTTAAAACGCTAGCCGTTTGCTCCAACTATTTGATACGAAAGTTTCATCTTTTGACATAAAAAACAATCAGAATGCATGCTGCCTCTGTAGTGAAGATTCACTTCCTGTTATTCGTACCCTCCCCATTGTTCATATTTCAAAAATATCCCCAATGTTTTCTGAATGTCGTTGAACTTTGCAGCGAGTCCCCGTTGAAACTTTCCTGACAAATAATTTAACTGCCACCCGTTGAAACTGCTGTGCAAATGAAAAATTATACAATTTCAACATGTTCCAACGTTCTATAAAAAAATTTTTATGACACTCCTGTACGATTTTATTTCCAGAAAAATAATTGCCGCTATTATCGGTCGGCTAATTATCAGAAATCTACAGCCGTAGGTGGCGGTAATGTTTCCGAGGACGGACGTACCATGTAATGTACATCATACCGATACCGTATACGACGATGCAGCATCGACTTGAACGAGGACACGCGACGGGACCCGGCTGTCTCTTTCTCCCGTGAACCGACGCCCGAGGTCGAGACTGTTTCCGCTGAAATTCTGTGTTAGGCGAGCGACGTCCATTAATGAAAATCGATTACCCATCAGAGCTGCTGCTTACACCGATGCGCGTCAAAAGCTCGTGCGCGTACGTACGTATGTATATCTCCGGCCTCATCGGGCCGGGCGGCCGAAGTTACAGCGTCCTACCAAGCTGACGATGCGCTATACGTGTCCCCGGCTTATATACGCTAATTCCCGGGATTTCATGAGTCGCATTAGGTTGACGAAAAATAAGTCGGCTCGCGCCGGGTAAAAAGGCACACTTTCGCGATTACCAATAATTAATCGAACCGTGACGCATGGGAAATGCAGTCGCGCCTTAAACCTCGCGATTCGCTGGGAAATTTTTCAATCCGGCGCCAATTATTCAAGCTAATACATTATTAGACACGTTGAACGCGTCAGTTGCATCGCTCTATTATACGGACAACATTTGTTTGGCAAACATTTGGTAATTCTTAAAATATAGGCCAATCTGAATCATGGTAATGTTCATCAAATTAATGGGTTATAATGAAAATGGTCTTTCAATTTGAGCGCTCGAATATTCAGTTCATCATGTAATTCTGTTGAACATTTTAATGAGCATTCTAATTTAATGCTGGGGATACAGAGAGGCAGGACAATTCAGCAGGACTTAACAATTTCTTTCTCATTTCCAAACAAAATTAAGTTACAAATACCATCGCCGCAAAATGTATTTTAAAACGTAATGAGGGTAAGCTGGAATTGAATTGTTAATCCATGTTCTCAGTAAAGATTCTTAAAATGCTTCGATAATTTAAAATAGCTCCGGAGGGATTAGTGGAATAAATCGTACTGCAGTTATTAAAATGATTTTCACTTAGAAAATCTCCTGGCTCATTTGGAAACGGAACTTGGTAATCCTTCTTCTACGGTATTACGTGCAGTCTAAACCCGAATTATCAGATCTCGGAACGCAGAAGCCAAATGACCATGTACCTATTGGAAGTTGCCAAATTACTGTCTTCACGAATCTGAACTGATAAATTTCAGCTGAAACGTTTGTTCATCGATCGATAATCAAATCCATCGAAATTTTTTTCCGCATCTAACCGTAGTTCGCTTCAATATAATCGGAAGAATGTCCGTCGTAATATCGTTTCGTTCACTAAAATATTCGAAGCAGAAATCGAATGAACAGGCCACATTCAATCGCCACAGAAATATCAATTT
Source organism: Ceratina australensis (assembly GCA_004307685.1). Taxonomy (NCBI): domain Eukaryota; kingdom Metazoa; phylum Arthropoda; class Insecta; order Hymenoptera; family Apidae; genus Ceratina; species Ceratina australensis. Next base: position 35,581 of record SHCU01000654.1, on the reverse strand, counting down.
GCCACTTCGGTGGCAACGAACGAAGTCAGAGTCAGAGTCCTCCTTTGTTGAAAGGACTTTAACGTACGCAGGAGGCTATTCACCGACACGGGTTTGGACGGAATCGAACTACGTTGTTCTCGACGCTGCGCGCTGTGTTTCCGGTAGCTGGACCGGGCATGGCATTCCCGTTGACGCTGCGTCATTTCGGCTTGTAACGTTCGGGCAGGCCGCGCCGCGCCGCCGTCCCCATTATTTTCAACGGCGTTCTGAAAAGAGCGCGTCGATTCGGCGGTGCCGGTATCACCCGTGTGCGCGGCTACCGTGTACATACGTGTACACATTTACAGGCGTGGGTTCAATTTGCGCGTAACGCGTTTCTGCGTTGATGAACTATCCCATTCCCGGCTATCCGTACCGTCGCATCGGTGTCAACAGCAAAAGGAAGAGTATACAGCGAACTCCAAATCATTTACATGTCCCATAAAAATCTAGTTGAACGTCCGTTATTATAAATTATAAATTATAAGTTAATGTACCAGCGGAGATAAAATTGTATTCTTATTTGACTACGTGACTGGCTGCCTGGCTAAACGAAGAGCTGCTTATTAAAATCCTCTTGAGAAACGTGATGGTACGCATGATTCAAAGAAATGTCTTTCCTTGTAAGAATCTCGCATGGATAAGTATGATAAAGAACAGACGAGTGCATTAAGTGCACAGGGTGTGTTCATGCAGGCAGAGAAAATGAGGTAGCAGGACTAACTATGTATAAGCTTCTTGGAAACATGTGATACAAGTATACGCATTAACAGATCAGGGAGAACATATTAGTATCAGAATATGGATCAAAAACCGTAGTTACAATATCGGTCCTCATAAACGGTTTTACACCCAAAGCATAAATAGTTTTTATTGAACTATGTCCTCCTTTGTTGAAAGGACTTTAACGTACGCAGGAGGCTATTCACCGACACGGGTTTGGACGGAATCGAACTACGTTGTTCTCGACGCTGCGCGCTGTGTTTCCGGTAGCTGGACCGGGCATGGCATTCCCGTTGACGCTGCGTCATTTCGGCTTGTAACGTTCGGGCAGGCCGCGCCGCGCCGCCGTCCCCATTATTTTCAACGGCGTTCTGAAAAGAGCGCGTCGATTCGGCGGTGCCGGTATCACCCGTGTGCGCGGCTACCGTGTACATACGTGTACACATTTACAGGCGTGGGTTCAATTTGCGCGTAACGCGTTTCTGCGTTGATGAACTATCCCATTCCCGGCTATCCGTACCGTCGCATCGGTGTCAACAGCAAAAGGAAGAGTATACAGCGAACTCCAAATCATTTACATGTCCCATAAAAATCTAGTTGAACGTCCGTTATTATAAATTATAAATTATAAGTTAATGTACCAGCGGAGATAAAATTGTATTCTTATTTGACTACGTGACTGGCTGCCTGGCTAAACGAAGAGCTGCTTATTAAAATCCTCTTGAGAAACGTGATGGTACGCATGATTCAAAGAAATGTCTTTCCTTGTAAGAATCTCGCATGGATAAGTATGATAAAGAACAGACGAGTGCATTAAGTGCACAGGGTGTGTTCATGCAGGCAGAGAAAATGAGGTAGCAGGACTAACTATGTATAAGCTTCTTGGAAACATGTGATACAAGTATACGCATTAACAGATCAGGGAGAACATATTAGTATCAGAATATGGATCAAAAACCGTAGTTACAATATCGGTCCTCATAAACGGTTTTACACCCAAAGCATAAATAGTTTTTATTGAACTAAAGACCAGTTCTCGACAGATTTAACTTTCCTCTTTCTGAAGCGATAGCTGACCGAAAAATAGTCTCACAAAACGACGAAGTCTCCACTCCTGCGAATCTAGATCTTTGGCTAATTTTGTGGTTAATGTCGACAGTGCGCTATCGCGGAGCCCACCTTAAGCACCGCCTTAAGTAGAGCGATCATTTGCTATAAAACTCGATATTTCACCGAGTAGCAAACGTCGGTTCGTTTCTATGGCAAGCGGGGCTTCCCTTACGAAGGGTTACACAGTATTCCTAGAGGAAGCTTCACGCGCCGCGGCGAGCTATAAAATTCTGAACGGCGCGGGAGTGGACGACAGAAAAATCAATTAGACTGCCTCCGACAGCCACGTCGCCATGATTCAGGAAACCGATAAATCTGAGCGCACCGACATCAGCACCTCCGCCGAGATCTTAAGTATCTCGCATCGCCTCTCTCCAGCCATCGTCCTAACCCCCCCGACGCACCCCTCGCGCCCCACCGTTCTATTTCCCGGCAGCCCCTGTCCTCCGTCGTTCTTTTCTTTTCACCAGGAATAAAGGCCGTGATGAACACCTAACGATGACAAAACCGAGATTTTTCCGGCGAATCAGCCGCGACGTCTGCGGATGCTGGCTGCTCCATTTTGGTTCTTCATCCGAGAAAAGATAGTTTAATCAGAATTCGGTTATCCCGCGCTGCGATTACAGTTAATTCGGCTCGGTTTTTTTTTAATTGCGGCCTGTCCCTTTGAGCGGGCAAGCAAACGTTTCCCTAACATCGTAAAGTTTTCAATGACCCACGGACATGCACCGACCGGATCGATCCCTTTTTGGTAATACAGATTCACGGCTGGCTGATTTAGCGAAAGTTAAATATGAAACGAGGTCTTTGAGGCGGCCGTCAAAGCTGTTCGAGCCTCGTGCGAGTTCACGTTTCAATACGTCCACGGCTGCGTTCCGATTGTCGAATTATTATCGGACAGAGGCTCGGGGAGCGGAGTAGAAAAAAAGGTTCATTTCGACATGTGTGCTCCGATTTTAATGAGTTCACCCTTTGCGAACGTGCAAGAATCAGTGGAATATATTTTTAAACGAGATCGTTATACCGCTATTAAAACGTGGCGTTCGCGTGTTTAAGTACGCGCGTCTAAGGAATAATAAAAAGAGTTCTCGTCGAAAAATTTACTAGGAGTTATATACGCCTGCATTTCGACGCTATTAAATGATACGGTGATTAAAGTGTAACAGGATTTTTCAACGTTCCCCCCGTTCCAGCGTGGCCCCGTTTTAATCGAAAAACTGATGGTTTTTCGGTGTTTCGATCATTAATTTAAAACCCATTTAAACATAACGCGTATTCGGAACATGAGAAACGTCCCTCTATTGTTCGAGCGGAACGAAATCGTAATTAAATGTACTCGAATTGATACACGCGAGTTCTCCAGCGAACAGCATAGAGATTTAGATGAGTAGTTTCCTGATCAATGGACGCGGAAAACCAATTGCTTTCCTAACCAAGTTGATTACTGCTTGAGAGAGTCTACCTTTCCCCCAAAATGCAGCTGCATTTAAATGCCTCCTCCACGCTCTGCTGCGTAACAAAGTTAATCCCGAATTCGCGCGATCTGAAACACAAAAAATTCAATCGATTTATCGCTGGAAGTTCAGCTGATTTTCACGAAATTCTGCACGATTAATTTAATCGGACGCAGCTTCAGAATGAAATAAGTATTCCAGTTTCTTTTAATACCGAGTGGAATTACGATCGCACGTACGTTATTTATCTGTATCACACGAGCTTACTCATTGTTTGCGTTACAGGAGATCAAATATCTGTAACATTTTCGAAACAGAAAACTTCGTGA